>JANHZU010001104.1:196615-210492 GCA_032468055.1 Acrochordus granulatus
TTAAGTATATTTCTATTTATACTATTCAGGGTGTTGTGTTTTTTTTTAAATAAGCTTCACTTCTTTCTTGATCTTGGCCCCACTACCTCTTGGGCCGTTAGTCAATGCCAAGAGTGTCCTTGAGCCCAAAGATTGCCTCTAAGCTTTAAACAAAAATTACTACATCAAGGTTTCTAACTACTGAAACAATGTAAAGAGGGCAGATTTCATGATATGTTACGTATATAACCTGCAGCAGCCATTTGATTTTTCATATAGAATATAATCCCCTTCTGTATTTAGGAATTCAGAGTATCTTATCACATCCAGCAAAAATAAGCTCACCACCTTTTCTGGTTGAACATTGGTTCCAATATTGAATCACTCCTCTCATTTTATAGTGTTTACTAATATTCAATGAGATATCCATTATTCTTTGTCTTGCACTGATAAACAGGGCTTGCTATTCTTCTGTGTAACATACTTATAGCAATTGGAAAACAACTTATTTTATCACCAACTGGCCTTTTCTCCTAGGGCTAAACATGCTTAATTCCCTCAATTTTTCCTTGCAACACTTTTCCATCTTTGGGCATCTTCCCCACTGCCTTTACATTTTATACTTATTTCAAGTCTGTTGCTTAGCATAGGCCTGACAAAAAAATTAAACTGTCTTCCTATGCTTGGTTTCACTATCACCATTTTTGTCAGAGCAAAGAAAATGTCCCTTCACTCTGAGTATGGTACAGTACTATTCTCAGTTTTAGCTATTGGAAGTTTCTTTAATCATTCCATAGAGGTTGGCAAAAACAAAAAGATCTCTGTTTAAAAAGTCTGGGCCCAGATATTGTGTGCTTAACAAGGGAGTAAACCCCAAAGTCAGAAGATCTAGTGTATGGTGTACATTTTATGGATTCTGTAGTTTTTCCTTGAGATGAAGGATCTGTAATGATTGGGCCTGTTCCCATGCCTTCTCTCCCTCAATTGTGTATCTTACAGTAAGTATAAGCCTGGTAGAGTAACATCAACAATATGATGTATGTATATCTGTGGAGGTACTGATAGATTTCTCTCCCATTTCCTGAATAGTAAACACTTTTGGTATTATTTTGGGAATATCAAGTTGTTCTTAAGTTACTTCACGTCTGTTTCATGGAAACAGAAAAGGGATTGTTTCACTTTGTGTCTTTTGAGAGGAGTTGATGAAACTTGTACATTAGTATTTAATTTATCTGTGCAAGAGCTTTCCACCAAAATTACTGGGTGATAAATCAAATTGAGCATCAAGGGTTGCTGCAGCAGTTGTTTTTAAAACTTGTGAATCAGATATGTGAAAGGAAAGCCTTGGCCATGAAAGAAAGAAATAGTATCCAGTTAATCTTAATTGTTGTAAATGTGCATATGGAATTATCAGGAGTAAAATGGTGGAAAATACGTCAACCAAAGTTAACTCGCTCTATCTCTTCTGCCATTTTCATTTGGATGTAGACAGCTCATCCTGTGGCTGTATGTTCTTCTATTGCTTATTTGTCTGAAATAGAAAAGCAATGTAAGAACAATATTCCAGCATTTATCCTTGACTTATAAAGGAAAATAATGTCAGGTAGAGCCTATAGTTGCTGCTTAATGAAATTTAGCCTAATATTATTTTGGGAGAAAAAAAGCAGAATTGGGAGTAGGGGAAAAGCATGAATACAATAAAGAAAGAGGACAAAGTATAACCCAGCATTTGCCGTGCTGTTAATAAGGTAAAATCATTTTGAGATCAGTTTAAGAGTCAGCAAACACATTTTTAAATTTTACTTTTCATTCAAGGATCCCATTTCTACAAATAACAAGAAGTTATAGGATAAAACTGTTACATAAGTGATTTCTTCTCATTCTACCTAAGTGAGATTCCTGTTTGATGGAATTTTTAATGTTTATGTTGCTCTGACAGCAATATTCACATTGAGAAATGAAGATGCTGAAGAAGGCAAATATGTGAAGTGCTTTTCTAGAAGTGTGAATATGCTGGCATATATAAGACAGAAATAATTTCTTACAGTTACTAAAAATGATATCTGTAATTTTATTCTTCTACTTTTGCATTTGTTTAATTCTGGGTTTCAAAGAATTTCAAAGAAAAAACTGGTAAAAAAAGAATTATCCTCCACTCTAGTAATATTCTGAAACACAGATTGCCTTTCAAATTTTCCAGTTAAACTCCGGTATTTATGGGCTGGATTGGTAACTACAACTTCATCCCATATCCTACAGTTGTAATTAATATTTTCTGGGGATGTATCATGCATGTTAAGGCTTTGATGTTTTGTGTTTTATGTATAATGATTTGTAATGAAAATGTTCTGTGTGCAGTTATGTAATGAAGTATAATAACAACTGATATTCAAACATTTGAATATTATAATTTGCATATTAGCTTTGTTTTTAGACATTATGAATATAAAAGGTTTTTTTAATTGTAAGATTTGAGAGGCGGTTGGAATTACTTCATTGTATACCTTATACAACTGGTTTTGGTGTCATTTCAATAATTTCACCTTTAATTTTGTGCCAGATGAATAACACCGCTAAATAAACTGACCAATTCATAATGTTCTTGTCCTACTTCAAATTTCAATTCTACTGCCAGGCTGTGCAACTTAAGGTCATATCTGATTTTTTTAATTTAACTCAGAATGAAGTTGCACTGACTCCAATTGGATGTTCTTCTAGTAAATATCTTCAGGAAGACAGACTTAACTTGAACACAAACTTTAGATTTATGCTTATTTAGGGGAAATAATTCTCCTTTGATCATTACATCTTTGACATTCAAAAGAAAAAACTGGTAAAAAAAGAATTATCCTCCACTCTAGTAATATTCTGAAAAAAATGAAAGTGTAGACTTCTATAGAAATACATTCTAACCATTCATTTAATTTTTGGGTTTGAAAAAAAGTAACATTCAAAAATTATTCCCTGTGTCAAGTGCTTCAAGTAGTAGTATAAGGGAATGCTCAGTGAAATTACTTAATTTCTAAAGTATTTCACAATTTTTTCCTTGTAACTTGGAATTTACATTCAGCTAAATTCATTTCAGTATGGTAATTTATGTAGACAACTGCATATTATCAGTGCCATTCAGTCTGAAAGCTGGTAAGTATGGCTGAAATACATTGATTTGTTGTATGCTCATAAAGCAACCTATTTTTTAATTTCCTTCATTGCTTTCCTGAAAGAAAACCAGAACATCATGAAGCAGAGCCACTGGCATTCAAGGCTTTTCTTCAATGTATCACCCAGAATCACAAATTCAGATATTAATCTTAAAATATTAAGGATTAATACTGTTTGGTAAGTTTCTGAAGTCCCATGTTACTTTAACAAGTTCAGATGAATTTTATTCGTATTTCAAAAATATGTTTTTTTAAAAATAGTCACAAGATTGTATATTCATCTGAAAAGGAGATGGCTTGGATTTAAGATAATCCCAGTCCCAGAAAGATTTGTCCAAGAAGAAAAAAACTTTGTCTCCTTTATGGTATTTTTAGCAAATCTGGAGTTGTTTTCCCATTTTAAAATAGTTTAGGGAAAAAATAGCTTTCCCTTTAGGTAAATAAGGCTATATTGAAATGGGAATGAACTAAAATGCTGTTTTTACTCAATATATGCCTCTTCTTTTCCCTAAGTCAGCTTGCATGATTGAAATCTCCCCTCCCTTTGCAGACCAGAAAAGATGCAAATCACCCAAAGTAGTTTAAATTGCACCTTCAGTTAATGCTCCCCCCTTTCCCGATGTCACACCTGATGTAGTGGCCAATCTAGACAGCAGTGAGCTTGATTTGCTTCAGCTTCCTAACTGTTTCATTATATAAATGAGGTAAAGTGTCCCATCTTTTCTTTTAGTTCAGTTGACTCAGTGACATGATTTACTAAATGCCTTCAAACTATGCAGTGGATGTTTTGCCAACAGCAGCGGATGCATTATCTTCTGTGTGTGGAATGTATGCACATGGAGAGCATTCTAGTTAGCCCATTAGTAGCTCACATCCCACTCATCCTTATTTTATATGTTTGTAAATTAGTTCTAACAGTTGTACTGGTTTTCTTACTACTACCACAATATTTATAGGTCCAACACAGAAATAGGCCTTTGGTTATGTGTATTCCATGCAAATTGTTTTCAGCAAACATTAATAGAAAACTTCTTCCATCCACTACTTCAGATTCTGATGGTATGTGAGATGAAGTACCAAATATCTTCGTAGAGAATATGAAGGTATGGTAGATACAGTTCCCTGAGAACTTGCTATAGCTTCTATGGTTCATGCTGAGGTAGCAGACAAGTGTTTGTCTAACTCTGGGTCTGATGGTTCTTATTTATTACAGTACAGGCATCAAATGAATCTTCTAAAAAGTCAGAATTGTACAGTAAATAAATTTGAGCTGATGAAATCCTCTTTTGTTGGAAGTCCTGATACCTTTAAGAGAAAGGAGTATGATGAAGCAAAAATATATAAATAGCTAAAAAAAGATTTCCTTAAACTTTGTGAAATGGTTGATAAATTGATTATGTTCATTTATATGCATTGCTGACTCTTTATCAACCAGATAATTCTCCATGACAATCTGTCCCTAACCTTCAGGTCTTCCAATAACACACATCATATTGTAACTGAGTCTACCTTGCTGCTGGTTGTCTTCTTCTCTTTCTTCCCACTTTTCCTAGTGTTAGAATCTTCTCCAGAGAAGTAATTCTTCACTTAATGTATCTGAAGTAGGATAATTTAAGCCTGGTCATTTGTGTCTCAAATTAAAATTCTAGGTTGATATGTTTGATTATCTATTTCTTTGCTTTTTTCATCATCCATTGTATTTTCATAGTCTTCTTCAACATCAGTTACAAGCATTAATATTTCTATCCAACTTGTTCAAATTGTAAATCTTACTTCCCCTTAAGTAATCTAGCAGCCCTCATCCTCTTAGACTTCCATAAAGCAGTAAAATGCTGGAGCCAGGCAGTAAAGTTCTCTGCTCAGGGGTTAAAGAGATGAATGGGTATAGTTGTGGATTGGGTTATGGTTTTTCCTGATATTTTTCTTATTTTTTGTATTGGTTTTATTGTTTATGTTTCTAATGTTGTTAACTATCTAGGGTTGTATGCCACAAGATGGAAGCCATATAAATCTTTTTAAATAAATTGTGAAAGCTTTAAAACTTCAAAGGCCTTCAATCTTTCCCTGAAATCTAGAAAATCTCCTCATACATACTAGCCCAGCTCTTGTATTATCTGTTTAACTTTCCTCCCATTTTGCTGGCTAGAGGACTTGTCAACATAACCTTCAAACATAAGGTAGCACCAAAAGTTTATTTTGTCAACCAAGTGGCTTTAATTGATAAAAAGCAGTGAGGCATGTCAGATATATTAACTGTTGTAATGTGATATATATTGCTCAGAATACATGAGGCAGCAGAAGCTCAGCAATAAGTATTAGGCAAAAATTTCCTCTGCCAGTTGTGGCCAACTCTAGGGGGTGTTGCCTATCTCGGTTTTCTAGCTGAAGAGCCAGCATTCACCTGAAGACACTTTCGTGGTCATGTGGCCAGCATGACTAGGTACTGAAGCACAGGCAGGGATCATTGTTACCTTCCCACCAAGGTGGTATCTATTTATTGACTTGCATTTTTACATGCTTTCCAACTGTGAGATTAGCAGGAGCTGGGACAGACAACGGGAGCTCACCCTGTTGCACAGCAGCACTTGGGTCTCAAACTCAGGCTGCCAGCCTTCCAGCTGACAAGCCCAGCATCTTAACCGCTCACGCCACCGCACCCCCTTAGTAAGTACTGTAAACTAGCTATGAAACCTTGAGCAAATGGTGCAACAAGACAGATTTACTCCCATTCTATGCCTTACAAAGAACTTCTACTTTCATATCTGGATTGGTAGTTCTCCAATATCCTTATGAATATGTCTTGTGTCATTACTCTTAACCTTAGCAATAGTTCATGGTTCTAATTCTACACTTTATTATATTCCTTTTCTACTAGCTGCATACTTTGGATGCACACTTTATTGTTGAATGCATAATTTCATTGATTTGTTTATGTTATTTTATTTACTGTTGATAGCTGCTGTATCAGAATCAAATTTCTTGTGTGTCTATATACTTTATTGGCCAATAATATGAATCTTCTTCTAGTGAATAGAAATCCTAAATATGGTTTCTAGATCCTTTCCAGCTAGCATGTATCGGAGTTTAGAAATAGAATTTACAGAATGGCAGCAGACAGCTGCAAATGTACTGACCTCACCCACAACCTGAGGAAAAAATACATTCTGTTCCCTTTTGCACAGCTTGTTTTCCTCCACACTTTTGTTCTAGCAACTGTTTACAAAACCAGCCTTCCTTACCTTTTGTTATTCTCCTCTTTCTTGTCATAGGCAAGCTCAGTATCCTTAACTCCCATCTCTAGCTTAATTCATATCAACATTTGTTAGGGTTGAATCTGGGAATCTATTGTGAGTTGCCTCTGGGAGAGAAAAAAGGCTTAAGAAATATGCATTCCCTTCTTATAAGCTTTACATGAATCCCAAACCGCTGAGTCCAGATTAACTTCAGAAAATATTTGTGCCTGTTTTCATAAAATGTATAAAAGTGTGAACTTGAATCTGATCTTAAGTCCAGCACCTTAGCTGCAATACCAACTATCTCTTTGAATCGCCCCTCAAAGAACTAGATAGTCCTAGTTCACCTGCTGAACTAAGTCATGATTTGGTATGGCTTATAAACTCTGCAAACTCAGCCAGTAAGTTTGTTAAGAGTTTAAGAGTTTAAGCTACCTATAATGGAATATTGATACAGACTTGCAAAATGAGGGGGAAAACTTCCATTTTCTTTTGGGACAATGGGACCCTCAACATGAATATAATATGAATGTCTGACACCTATCTTAAATTATTTGGTCTACTTTGTGAGTCAGTTTTTAAAATCTAACAACCTGTACCCTTCAGGGTGTCAGTCTATTCAGTTTGTGCAAATGTGGCAGGCAGACAATCTCCTAAAGCCTGGTCTTGGAAGGCCGTTGTGCCATGTGAATCAACCTACATTGTTTGCAATTGTTTTCCACCACAAGTTAAGGTGCTGATTTGATTATCTTTAAAGAGATTGTCTTTCTTGCTATGAACCTTCCACGCATTAAGATAATAAGAGGCTTCCTCCTCAATCATGCCCTCATCTTCTGAAGTGCCCTCATTTTGGGCCCAGGGGCGGGAGTCTTTTTTGCCCCATGGCTCTCCAATGTGAGATTTTTGACCTTCTGGAGTTGCATTTTTTCTGTTTTTAGCAGAGGAGTTCAAGATTTGTAGTTTGCATGGCCTTATTTATCCTGGGCAGTATGAAGATATGCTTCCCTTAAATAATTGCTTGTGTAGGATGCGGGGGGGAAAGTTTTGTACTTGCTAAGACAGAAAAAAGTGATGTTTCTACAGGTAGAGTAGAATACAGTGTAGGTGTCTCTGTACATTATGTGTTTAAATATATAGTATAAGAATAACTTGTGCATGAAAAAAGAATGCTTTGGATATAAATGGGGACCTTATTTTGCAGGCAATTTTAAACAATATTTTTAAAATTATTTCACTTGTTTTGACATGCACTTCTCTGGGGGTATAGCTTCTGGGAGATGTATGTGTAAATAAACATAAACATACGAGTAAGTTACATATATGGACATATATTGTACATAAACATACAAGTAAGTTACATATATGGATTTATTGGGCAGGAGAGATCCAGAACTGGTTTCAGTTGGAGTTGGCAAATAAAACTGGTCAAGATTATAAGGCTGGGCTCTGTACTGGATTTTGTTTGCAATGATTTTATAACAGTTTCCTTGGAGAAACAACATTTATTTGCATACCTTTATTCAGATTTTAATTATTTTATTGTTTTCTGCTCTGAATGCATTCTGAAGGAAAGGCATGATAATAAATTGATCTGTTCTGCTGCATATAATTAGTATTGCACATTATAGAAAAGTAGGGCCACATTTCTTAGTCCTTCATGGTAATTACAAGTTCAAATGAAAATGCTCCAGATATCTTCTTTCTGTAAGGATATGTAAGGGTTTGATTCTCGCTTTGATTCAGAAGTCTTGTAAGTAAATAATATATAAAATATCTTGTTAATTAAGTGTCATTAATTAAATTGATTCTTTAGAGTGTTTTTCATCTATTGAATGAAAACTCTGTCAAATGTAGTACTTATTAAATTATGAACAGGCACTCCGTTTTCTGAAGCCTTTCAGCATTACAGAGCAGCGTAGCTATGGGGGATGACAGGAGTTGTGGTTTAGCCTTTCTGAAGAGCACTGAATGGAATAAAATAATCTTTGCCACTGCAGGTTGTAATGAGTATTGCAAATATGGCTAAATTTCTCAAATCGGAGCAAAACGTAGCAGTGATTTCATGTATAAGCTAAATAATTCATATGTATATTGTTTAAGTACCATTGATGATGGACAGAATATAAGTCAGAGGAATAAGCAATAAAACCTTACATTGATGTTGCATGTATACTGAGAGCTGCTGTACCAGAGTCAAATTCCTTGTGTCTAACCATTCTTGGCCAATAAAGTATCTTAAGTGGGTATTTCATGGGCAGAATAATATTTAATGTTGTTCAATGACACATGTACAGTCAGTTACCAGCATTTACCAGCATTTGTTGCAAGATGTTGTGAGGGGCTTATTTAAAGCTGAGACTGAGTCCAGTTTAAAAGTTGGTTCAAATGTGTGGAAAGTTCTAAGTAAATTTTATGGCTTGCCTCTGCAAAACTGGCTACATGCAAGAAAGATGCTCTACTTCTGGGGAGAAAGGGCTCCCTCTAACTGAAGTCTAAGGGAACCTCTTCCAGGAATACAGAGGATATATTTAGGATCAGTGGACAATTATTCTGACCCTAATAAGGCACCTCCTTATGTTTCTGTGAAAATAGAGCGTGATCCTTCTGGTTGTTTGCTTCCCCCACCCCCACCCCAATTTCCCAGATTTCTTCCTCTCTCAGTCTTCCAGTCCTGCCAAAATATCTTCACATTAGGGATGGATTTTGTTTTATTGGTACAGCTGATCCTCCCTTTCATCAGTATAAATATTCATTGTCTAAATAGATAAGTGCAATCTTATAAAGATCAGATAAGTTTTCTGATTTATTGCAACAATAAATACATGGCTACAACTTAGGGTGGTCTAATAAAGCTTATTCTAATATGCCTGCAACAAACCCGAATCACTGTTAAAGAAAGTTTCATTGTTCTGTTTTGAGAAAAGTTTGCAGTAACACTGGACATTGTGGTTACAGTTAATGGATTTTAGACATCCAAAGACTTTTTTCTCCCTGTCAAAAAAACAGTGACTTTTTCATAGCCAGAATTTCTGCCTTCACAACGAACACAGTGAAAGCTCTCAGTGAGAATGTAGTAGTATGTCGTTCCAAAGAACATCAGGGTTGGGTGAGGAAGGGAGCTCACTCATAACAGTTTAAAAAATCAAGGCCAAAATTCTTGTGGTTTTGAGGAATGACAAGCTGCCAGACAAAATTTTGTAGCAAAACATCTGTTGTGGTCTGTAAAGGAAGTTGTAAAAGCCTACAGAAATGAGATGATGATGATGGTGATGATTTTTTTTTAATTTTTATCCCGCCTTTATTATTTTTTATAAACAACTCAAGGTGGTTAACATATTTGACACACCTTCCTCCACCTATTGTCCCCACAACAGCAACCCTGTGAGGTGAGTTGGGCTGAGAGAGAGTGACTAGCTTTCATAGCTAAAGCAGGATTAGAATTTAGGACCTCCCAGTTGCTATAGCGTCTGTTACTTTAGCCACTGCACCAAACTGGCTCTCATTTTGAATGATCCACCCATTTTTCCTCTAAGGAGCTGATTAGATGGTTCTGTTTTTTCCCCTTTTGTAACCTCAGAGCAATTCTGCAATGTAGTTCTAACTGGTACAAATCTGTGTGGTAAGCTTTATGCCCAAGTGAGATTTGAATTTGCATCTCCTTGCTCCTAGTTTAACATCTAAGCAAGGACTAGATAGTTTGGTGACTTTATGAGCATAGGGATTTAGCTCTACAGCCAGCAAGGAATGATTGGTGGTGTGGTCTACATTAGCTCTTCATAACAACACAGAATTATATACCTGTCAGTGAGTGATGACAAAAAAATTCCACAAAAAATGGAAAGGTCATAAAGGTTTCAGTTTTGAGCTGATCCATATTGAAACCTCTGTTACTATATATAATTCTATACACATGCATGTTTTAATAAAAGGAAAATATATAAACAGATCATATTTAGCAAAAATTAAAATATCAAAAATAGTTTCAAAGAAAGAGCAAAAAATTGAAAAAATGGGGGTTTCTAACTTCCCCCATTTTCTAATGCTAACTTGCTGTATTTGAAACATTTAAGCCTCCTTAGAAACCAAGCTATAGGTGTTTTGCCATGTTGTGTGATATATTGTATGTATAAGAACCATTCTTGTTTAAATTTGTTGATAAATTTGTTGTGTATATACTGTTAATGTTTTTCCATTGCTACATATTCTTCAATTTTTTCCCAATCAAATATTGTCAGAATTGTGTCTTTCTTCTAGGATTGAACAAAAATTATACTTGCTGCTGTAAGCATATATCTCATCAAGTTATTGTTTCTTGTTGAGTTTGTTTAGATTATACCTATTAAGAAAAACTGTGGCTTCATTTCAAATTTAAATTCCAAAATTTTCTGCATAGTACTATATTTATCTTTCCAGAACTTTGGGGTTTCGTTTACATGTCCACTATATGTGATGAAATATTTTTTCTGTTTTATGGCATTTCCATCATTTATTACAGTATGATTTGTCTACCTTAGATATCACTGATGGAATTGTATATCATCTATAGAACATTTTGTACCAATTTTCCTTTAAGTTATAGCTTGGTATAAATTTTATAGCTTTAATCCATAATTCTTCCTGTTATTGTGTAAAAACTGTTTCTTTAGCTTTTTGCATCAATTTTGTCACACGGTTTGTAAATTTCTTCTGTCTCTGTATTATGCCTTAAGTATAAAATTATATGTATGCCCTAATAGACGTCTTGATTTTGCTTGAGCATTTCAAATTCTTTTTTCTTAATATCCTTTCTTCCTTCTTGTGTTTTGATTTTATCCTTCCAGAAATTTGTAAGTACATCAAGCCTAGTATCTTCTGGCCATCACTAAGTAGTCTTTTAGTAGTGATGTCTTTATTTTGTTTGTGGAGTCTGAATGAACCACGTATGCATATGTAATTACATTTTTCTTGCTGTAATTGTCTCCAACATGAAAACAATTTGTAGGAAAAGCTAAAGGTGAAATTGTTTGGCTTACTAATCACTTTAATTTCCTTAGGGGAATTTCATGCTTTTATCAAATTTTGTCTAATGATGTGTCCTTTTAAATTTGTATTCGCCTTTGTGTCTCCATACCGTAAATATCTATGGAGTTTATTAAGCTGATTTCTTCCAAAATTGTTCTTTGGGGATTTTATCCACTGCTTTTATCCACTGTACAGTTTAAAATCTGAAGGGTAAGACCATTTCGTTTTTTGAAATCTTGATGGAATTTTTGTTTTGACTCTGTCTGGATCTTTTCCCATTCCAAATGAATTCATTACAATTTGCTGCCATTCTTGTAAAATTCTCTCTGAACTTTTGATTGGCACCATTTGGAAGAGTTTCTCTTGGGTAGAACATTCATTTTGATGATTGCAGTTTATTCTGACCAAGAGTATTCAAGTTCCTCCACCTTTGAAGGACACTTATTTTATTGTTTGCATTTTGCATTTAAATGTTGATTGTGAACAAGTTGAGATATAACCATGGAAGGCTGTATATAAATGCATTAAATAATATGAATATATTTAAATCCTTAGTGTGAAGTGAAACTGTATGACAAACCTTTTGTTTAAATTCCATATCATATGACAAGTTGGGGTATTTTGCTGTATGTTCCTATCCATGGCAGATTCAGCAGATTCCCTGATGAAACACGCAGTTATGGCAGATACTTGTCTGAAAATCATCTGACCCATCTTGTCAAGCTTTACACTTACTCCTAATATATTTTTATGTACAAAGCACTCTAGCTACAGCCTGTCTGAGAAGGCTCTGCTTTTTGGAAGGTTTCTTAGATAATAAAGGGAGAAAATGATTCACTGGAACTGTGCAAAATTAGCCTAGCAATGGTGACTGTAAAATTTGATGTGTTGCTCTATTCTAATTCCTCACACTTTGAGTGTTGTCAAGTGAAATAAAAGCTTTTTTTAGAACAGCTCTGTATGTGTGGGTATCTGTGCGCCCTCATAAAGCTATTCCAGCAGATTGAGTTTGTCCTTGACAGGTTAAATATGATAACTGTCTACGTTTATTTCAGTGTTTAATACGTGGCAGGAGATGTTATCGCTGTTAATTCCTCTAGGTTCTGGAGGAATTTCTGGTTGGTGAGGATCAGTGGTTCATTCCTTTAACTGGTTGCAGACTTGGCTGGCTGTAGGAGCATTTCAAGAGCAACCCAACCATACAAAAAGCCCCATCACTGACAAAAACCACAGATTCAAACAAGATCCTTGAGGGAAGCAGCACTGCTTGTAATTTTTTTTAAACTCAGAAGGTCGATGGAGATTCTCAGTCATCCAGGTAGAATTGTCTGGAGGCTGAGTCATGGCAACTGGACTGCTTTTCTTTTTTAGTTTGAGACATTTCGTTGCTTATCCAAGCAGCTTCTTCAGACTAAAGAAGTCTAGTTGCCATGACTCAACCTCTAGATCTAGCTCAGAAATAAATGTATTAATCCCTTTGTTTATTCTTTATATTATTATTTTATCTTACCTCCTCCCCAATATTTCACTTTTGCTAATATGCATAATTTGCATTTATGATTTTCCTCTGTAACTTCAAAACAGAACAGCAGTAAAAACATTGCCAGTTGTATAACGGACAGTTGTGTTCCTAAATCCAGAAAAGTTATTTTGGCTTGCCATGGCTGTAACTGAATACGGGCTTGGCTCTTGTCAGTTTATGGTTGTTTGGATACTTCTGTGTACCTGTAAAATATCACTTGTTTCTTTCTAATAACTCTGAGTGGCCTCAGCTTAAAAACCTCACCTTAATTAAGGATGGGGAGAACTTAAGCTTTTCACATAATATCCATTAAGATTCCTGCCTTGCCTGATTGGAGTCCAGTTTTATTTATTTTATTTTTTTATTTTACACACATATTTCTATGCCGCCAATTTCCGAAGACTCTTGGCATCTTACATAGTTTAGCTATCTATACATTTTTGTGTAAACTAATCCCACCCCCCCTGCTGGCCGGTGTGATGTTGCTTCCGGGGATCTCTGCATTTCTGCTCTGCCCCCGGCAGGAGGGTGGGCCGCCTTCGCCTCGCTGCTCAACTTCCGCGCCACCGCTCGCCCTCTTTGCCGCTCGCCTCGACCAACCCGCCGAAACCGGACAGCTCCCACCGAAGTGGTACCCGATTTGTCTACTCGCCAGTTCTTCCGTGCTTTCGAGCTGCTGGGTGGGCAGAAGCTGAGGCAAGTGACGGGAGCTCACCCCGTCATGTGGAGCTGCAGACCGAACCTGCCAGAATGCTGGCCATTTTGGTTGGCATAACTGGTGGCACTAGTCCGCTGCGCCACCGCACCTCATCTATATATATAAGTTTTCCTTTCATTTTTTTTCTCTTTATCTGTAGTGTTTAAAATTTGTTCAGTCGCACAGTCGTGCCCGACTCTTCACGATTGCATTATGCCAGGCCCCCCTGTCTTGCACTGCCTCCCGGAGTCTTCCCAAGCCCACGCCCATCACACTGACTATGC
>JANHZU010001104.1:227810-239116 GCA_032468055.1 Acrochordus granulatus
TCCTTGTTAACCCGGGCGACAACCGAGCCGGTATGGATTTCTGTAATTTACTTCTCATATTTTTATAGGGGGGAGACCTCCTCTGAGGACGTCTGGCTCCTCTGAGGACTGGCTCCTCTGAGGACACCTGTCCAGTATGGTTGAACCTCTGGCAGAGCTCTCATCTTCTTCAGAACACACAAGGCCCCTAACCACAGCAAGGTGGTGCCTCACTGGTGGACTTGATGCTCTAGTAATTGATATTTATCCAGCTCTGTGAATTTCCTAAGAATATTAGGAATTACAACTCTCATCATCCCCGTTAGTGAAAGCTAATATATTTGGAAGATACCAGGTTAGGAAAGGAAGAATGTCCAATGTAATTTTTGGACCTGTAAAGAAAAATGTATTTCCTAAAATATCTTTTTAAGATAATAGAATTTCAATAAGATCAAAAGTCAAAGGAAGAAGACAGAGGTCAAAATAATATTATATACTAGGAAAGCAAAGATTTGTATAGATGTGTTTTCAAGGACTTTCAGTTCTTTATCATGTTTGAAAAAATCTGTTAATGTTTATTAAACTGTTAATGTTATTTGGTTTTATGTTACATATATTTTTGGTGTTATATTATGTTTATCACATTATACATCTTAAAGTTCTCTTTTTATGAAGCATCCTATGAGATTTGGCTGGTGGACTTTAGAGAAATTTAATAAAATAATAAAAGGCATCTGTATGATAGTGTTTAATGGGGCATGCCACCGTAAACAAATTGTGAAATGTAGGACAAGACAGAATTATATTCTCTATTCATAAAAAGGCTATAGACAATGAATGCAGAGACTGAGTTGAGAAAGAATAAAAAGATGTGATGTTGGAAAAAAATAATTTATAGGAGAAATAAGATTAAAGGTGTCAAGTTTTAAAGAATAAATTCAGAACAAACCTGGGGCTGTCTTTGAAAATATACCAAAAGGGAAATAAAGTGCAAGCACCTTCCTTCATATTACCTGGTGGAATGGTAACTGTGGTCCAGAATACTTTTGTCTAGATGCATCTATACCAGATACAATTGGACCTTATTTGATGAAAATGATTCAGCAACCCTCATATAATACATAATGTAGAGCTGGCCTTTTGGTTGGATGCCTGGATTGTCAACTGCCTTTGCTATTCAAAGTATTATCACCTTTAATTCTTCAACAGAAAGATGTCAACCTACTCGTCCCATGGATCTACTTCTCTTTAAAGACAAGCAGAAGTGGCTTGCTTACAAGTTGCAGATGTACACATATAGGTTTTCTCACTAGTAGTGCCTCTTGGATGAGAAATTCAAATAAAACAAGTATTTAGATGAGATATTTGGTTTATATTCCATGTGCCCTAAAAGTCTTTTTTCCTTTAGCAATAATTTAATTTCACTCTTGCTTAGGATAAAGAAGGATAAACAAGCATTTGTTATCCAGACTCTTGAAAGTATAACCTACAATGGACAGAGCTACTGGGGAAAGAAAATGGACTTGGATGGGACCAGAAATTTCTCTCCCTCTCTCCCCTACCCCACTCTAGTTCCCTGTACCATTTTCCCTCTCATGTATGGAGATTGGCTAGAAGGTGTTTTATTTTTTTAAAAAAAACAGGGAACATATCATAGCCCAAAAATGTACTCCAACTTACATGTGCTTCTATCTCAAAAGGTAAGAAATTTTATTGCTACTTTTCAGCACTGTAGTTTAAGAGTGGTTAAGCTCCCCACTTCTTACTCCAGGACCTCAAATTAAACATCCAAATCTTTTGATGGCAACTTAGTTGTTTTATTTTTTGTTTTCTTGCTATTATTTGTATTATTTTTATTTGTATTATTATTTATATTATTTGCTATTTTTAACCTCCTGATTTGAATTACATGGATCATTTTTATTCAGACATTCATTTTTGTTAACTGTTTGAGCATACTCGCTGCATAACGGGGGTGGAATAAGTCCAATCATGATCCCCAGTACCATCCCTTACAACACAATGTATTTATTGTTTTAATGTTTTAACATTTTATTTGGTGTTTAATGATTGTAAATTGCCTAGAATCACTGTTAGGTGAGATGGGTGGCATAAAAGTTTTACAAGTAAATAAATAAATTGTATTCCATCAAGCAAGTGGGTCTACCATTGATGAGGTTGTGCAACCAAATGTCAAAGCAAATTCATACTCTCCTTTAGTTGGTACTGTAATGGAACACTGATTAATCTTTCTCCACTTTTTTGTACTGTTGTCCAGCCAGGCTCCATTACAAATTAGGTGTCTGATGTGGAGTACAGCAGCAAAAAACAACAAAGTATTTTGGTATCTTAAAGGCCAAACCTGTGGGAGTTCCAGGAATACAAATGTTACACGAATGCTAATTTTGTCATAAATTAACTGACATTAAACATTGAATCAGAGAAGCCCAAAGCAAAAGGAAAAAACAAATCACCAGATTCAAACTGCAGTGGATTTAAGAGGGGACTGTAATTGTGTTGACAGAGAAATTCAACTGCTTCATCCTAGTACCAATAACTATTTTATCTAGACATGTTATGTTGAGTATCTGGTGGTTTTTGCTGAATTCATGCTGAGGAGTCTAACCAATATGTTAATTCTGGCATTTTAAACTTTAACAGTATATTGTGAGTATTCAACAAAATGACAATCTTGCAGTCACAGAATAGCTGCCATAATGATTGCTGCTAATCCCCAAAAGTCAAATTCCCCAGAATGCTGTCTACTACTGTATCTTAACTTTGCTTTTGTTGGAGTTGGTGGCCCTTTCTGAGCTTGGTTGTTTGTTTGCTTTTAGAGGTTTCATTACCCAACTTCATCAGTGCTTTTGAGTATGGGGTTTGCTCCTTGTTTATATGCACTAGTTTGCCAGTATTGATGGGAGTGTGTAGTTTTCTCCTTAATAGTTCTTTGATTAGGATATTGTTTTCTGCCTGATTGTTTGTCTGGTGTTAATTCCTGCTTATCTGAGTGTTAGCTGCTGGAGAGGATGTGTTCTGGTTTTTTAGCTTTTTTTATTATCCCCTTGTGTGTTTATTAATGGCTGATTTGGCTTTCAAGAGTTCCCTAGTGTTTTTGGATTTAGCCTGAACTAGGTTATTCACAGTTTCCTAGTTGAAATGATGGTTGAGTCTGACTATGTGTTGTGAGATTAAGAAGTTTTCTTTGCATCTTCTGACTGCTAGTTAGTATTCATGGATGTACTCTGCAAGTTTTGCCTGTTTTCCAACATGCATCAAATCCAATATTGAACTGCTTCCAATCATCAGATTAGCGTCATTTTATTTCCCAGAATGCTTATAAACTCTTCATGGGATGCAAAGGAGTCCTATGAAGGAAGATGATATTCGAGACTGACTTTGCAGGATGCCATTGGGCACAAGGGTCCTAGTGACAGGCATATTAATCTCCAGGTGTGTATGTTGCCTATAGAAGCTGATGAAGTTCAAAAATGATAGTGAAGTAAAACAAGGTACAAAAATGTGTTACTGCTGCTTATCACTGCTCGACTAATTGGCCAGTTAAATCCAGGTTTTTGTAAGTACACATAAGCAGAAACAGGCTTATGGAGTTGATTGATAATTTTGCAACCCATTCTGTCCTTTGGTACCAATGTCAAATAAAGTGAATTTGTTCAATAGATAAAACATAAGACTTTGGATGATGCTCCCAGTTTGACTGGCATATGGATGCACACACAGACAATGTACAGCAATCTTTCTGCATGTGGCAGTTTCCTATACAGATGGCTGCATGTGCAGCAACTGGTCATTCTGCTTATTTTTGGAACAAGAGAAGGAAATGTTTACAATTGCCCAGTAACTGTTGCACATCTTTATAACCAGAGTCCTAGAAACCCCCATCAGTCAGCTTATGATACTGAAAACAATGGGTATTGTAAAACCTGTACATTCATGAATATACCAAACATCAGCTGAATTGTGTGTTTGTGGACAGAGGCAGGGTATAAGAAAAATGAGAAATGGCTATAATAACAAACTTAATAACAGAATCCTTTCTTCTCCTTCAGGGGGTGGAGGAAAGCGCAAGGGTAAAAGCAAAAAATGGAAGGAAATCCTGAAGTTTCCTCACATTAGCCTTTGTGAAGATCTTCGAAGAACAATAGGTACAAACTTATTTTTTGGCTTATTTTTTCAAGTATTTGGTTTGAGAGCCTTTCTTATAAGAAAGTAAAACAGCTTTGCTTTTTAATATGGAAAACTTTACTAAATCAGACTAAGACTGTGGCCTTCAAAATGAAATTTCAAACTTGTTAATATCATTACTATAAGTGGTCCAAAAATACAAGGTGATGTCCTGTTAGGTATGTGCAAAATCTTCTGCTTCTGGCTTGGAAGATTAACTACCAGAAAACTACTACATCACTCTCAGAATGAATGGATTATCATGGTCTGGAGGATTCTTGAAATAGTAGATTTTGTACTGTTTTCATATTTTTAATTTTAGTTATATGCTACCCTTTCAAAGAAAGTTATCTATTAAGGTCAAGAGTGATGGCCTGGGCTAATATGGTTTGGGCATATTTGCCATTTATATGAATAACTGAACCAGCACATAGGTGTCAATGCACGTAACTGGCTAGAAGTTAAAGAAGTACACAGAGGAGCTGCTTTTTCTGGAATTTAAGATGAAACAGCTGTCTATTTCTGAACTGGATGCTTTCTCAGCAGTTGGGGTTCTACTCCTATTTAGCACATACAACTACAGTTCTGGACTGTAGGGTAATTTACCTGTCTACATTGCTCTTTGGGAATGGATATCACAGTGTATTAAATGTTTGAACAGCAAGATCTCTAGCAATGTCAAACCGCTTTTATCAACTTTAATGAGCAGGTTTGTGCTTTTTGGTATATTTTGCCAAGCCCAGACAGAAGCTTCAATGGAAGGTAGGAAAATGGTAGCCAAGGTGGCCATTGTTAACCTCTACTCCCATTGCTGGTATCAGACACCCTGCAGTTGTTTTCACACAGAGTTTGGATGTAATGGAATTATCTTGAATATGGGAAGAAGAAAAATGTTTCTGAAATATGGCAAACAAGCACCAGATGAACATTCCAATATTATCTCCTAAGTGAGTTATTATTTCTATTGTTTCTACTCCAGCTGAAGTCTTTCACCATGAAAAAGATCTATTTGGAAATGTAGATGAATTATTGTAGATCTGTGATAGCCATGATTCTCTATGTCTCCTGCCATGATTGATTGATTGATGATAGAGGTACAATTGGTAAATTATTTTAATCCTCTTAAGGAACCCACCATCAGCATAAAAATAGAAGGTCTCCCTTCAGTCTATAAACCCTAATTGGGAGGGGACCCGTAAACAGTATGAGAAATGCTGGATTGTGATTATGATGTGGCTTAAGAAAGGGAGGGATCGATATCCCTGGCGAGATGTTCCAAACTGGCATTTTGGGAGGCCATTGGGAAGAAGAGAATAAGGAGTCAGTTTCCACTGTATTAGGCAGAGAGAAATATAACAAGATTATATTTCATTGGCAATTTCAGGAAACGGATCAGCATTTTGGTGCCCTTCTTCCAGCCCAGCTATCTTATTTGTAGATCATGGATCTCATCTTTAACATGAACAGCGGGCCTTTTCTTTTGGGCTCTCATACTTAAAACTCTCAGCCTTCAGAGATTCACACAGCCCCTTCTTCATGGCATTTTGAAAAGCAGTCAAAATTGCCCTTATTTCACCAAGTTTTTAATCCCAAGTAATTGCTCAGGTGTCCATCCTGGGAGAGGTGTTTGGACTTCATATATTGTTTTGTGTTGTTTTATATTATTTTACTCAACTGTAACTCACCCAGAGTCTTTGTGGCTATAAAAATATAGGAAACATATAAATAAACGTACAGATTGTCATACAATTGCAGTCTTCCTCTGCTTCATTTCTCATCACTGATTTTAAATATTGGAACAGTTTTACTGTGTACTAATGGCTGACATTATTCCAAATAATTTAACAAGAAATAATGGTGAGTTGGAGTAAGATTTAGATATGCCACTAAAACACATGAGATATGACTAAAGTTCCATTAAATATTATGAGTGTACTCTGCATATTATTAAGTCTGAATCAAAACCATAGATGAGTCCAGAAATGTATTTAAAATAAGAAAGATCACTCAGAAAAATAAATGAAGCTCTTGTTACCTGTAATTGCCCTTCTGGAAAGAATAAATTAGAATTAATTTTAAATTTTTGCATAATATTTACATACAAACACATACACACACAAGTACACAAAACAAAACAAAGGAATAAGAAAAGTTTAAAAACATGAGATACGAAGAAAATGTAGCCTATTTAGTTTACATTTACTCCATCTTTCTATCCTTACAAACTACAATATTTTTGCTTCTACCAATTTCATAAATGACTTGATGGGGTTGATGATGGGTTTTTATATTACTATGATGGGTTTTTTTATACATTTCTCATTGTCCTTTTTTTGAGGATCTCATCAGTTTCATCAAATCACAGCATTCTTGATCTTTCCCTTTCTGTTATCCATTCACTCCATAATTTGTTTTGCTATTTGCTTTCCATTCATTGTCTCCACATGATAAATTACCTCAACTGGTTTCTGGATACGTTAATTCCATGTAATGCTAATTCCATGTCAATGAGATGGTCAGAGATAATTCTCCATTCTAAATATGTGTGTTGTTACCATTATGAAGTGGGGGTGGGGTTTTGAGGAAAGTTAAACTGTGGATTTTTAATGTTATATGCCACCCAGAGTCCCTATGTGTGAATTGGGCTGCTATATAAATCTATTTAATAAATAATTAAATTCTGTAGTGTAAAAAAAAGGAGAAGGAAACCTCTCTGGCTTTCATAAAAAATCCTTTGTTTAGATTGAGTCCCTAGTTAGTACCATTGAATATTACTGTAGTGGAAACAAGTTAAAAGGGCTACATATGTCAATATCTGCTTCTTTCATTGCATTCCTCTCTGCTCCAAAAAAAGTTCTTGTTCCATCTTGAAGCAGTTTTGATGTATGCAAGTCTTCTAATCCTTGATGTTTGTGGGAAGCTCTGATTGCCTGCTAGTTATGGACCTATGTTTTGTCCTCTAGAGTGGAAGCAGAACTTCTCCAGCTGACCCATGAAAGTTTTGTGCCTCAGAATCTTTTCAGCCACATTCCAAAATTTTGTGTAATGCCACAGTTTGTTTTGACTTGGTGATCTCACTCCAAAAGCAGTATTGCTGGCTTTGTTCACATTTTAGTCTCTTAATCTCGCAAATAGTGGACATATTTATAACTCACATTTCTCACTGAGAAAATTCTATGTCACAAGAATTGGTAGCTGATTATTAACCACTAGTCAGATATATAATTCACTTTGAAAGTTGTTTCTGGATGGAGGTGGGGTGTAAAAAATTAAATAAATCTGTGATTTTATCATAGGCAAAATCGCAGCATAAATAATAGTATAATTTTATCTCCCTTATAGCTTCCCATCCCATTAAAAATAATCATCTTTTTCTTAGAAATCACATTGGAAGAAAAACTAGTTCACTATGTCTCCGGTCTTCACGATTCTAACAAATATTCACAGCATCTTCTTAATATTTTTAAATACCTATATTACTGAATAACAGTTTCCATATTACTTGAAATAGGGTTTAACTATCACTGAATGCTATTATTTAGCTATTCTTGGATCTCTTCCCCTAAAATCCTTGAATCTGAAATATATTTTCTTTGAGTGCTGTCCTAGTGTTGATTATATATGATGTATTTTCTGTCATTGAATGTGGACTGCAATGGAAGCAATCAAGAAGATGGAAATGAACTTTTCTTTCATATCACCAAAGAAAATATGCAAAAACATATTTAAGGGAATCTGAAACTGACAAGAGGATGCCTAAACTTTTAGGACTTTTAAGGGGTCACAGGGGAAATGAATCCAATGATCTCAGTCCACATTCTTTTAATAAAATTTATTTCACAAACTTAATCCATGGAGGATTATCTTGGCAGCAGGAAACTAGAGGAAAAGCAAACAAGTTGTTCCTCTTTCAAAAGGATAGGCAAATCTCCCACACTGTATAGAATTAGATCATCCATATTTGACATGTTTGCACAGTCAAAGTCCAGCACTATTACCGTTGAGTTACTTACTTTGTTTCATTTGTGTTTGAAAGTCAGCTGGACATTTTTAGCAATGAATTCCCAGGCACATGGTATTTAAATACAATTATGTCTGCTAGGTTTGTTATCAGCCAGAAGGTTGGCAGCCTGAGTTTGAGACCGAAAATCTAATACAATCACAAGGTAGGAAACAATCTTTTAAGACAGTGTTGTTTTTAATTATGTGCTTCCTTGCTTTTAATTGGGTTATGGACCAATGTAAAACAAATAACATTCCAACATAGAAAGGGAAAAATAGTGTATTAATTAAAAAATAAATAAAAGTTTCCCCTTTCAGTCGTGTCTAACTCTTAAGATGTGGTGCTCATCTCATTTCATAGCCAAAAAACCAGTGTTGTCCGAAGAAGCTTCTGTGGTCATGTGGCCAGCATGACTATACATCGAGGCACACAGAATGCTGTTACCTTCCCACCAATTTAGGCAGTACCTATTTATCTATTTGCATTGTGCATGCCTTTGAACTGCTAGGTTTGCAAGAGCTGGGGCAAATAACGGGAGCTCATCCCGTTACACGATGCCTAGGTCTCAAACTCAGGCTGCCAACCTTCTGGCTGATAAGCCGAGCATCTTAACCACTAGGCCACTCCCCCAATAAAATAAAGTGACATCTATATATAAAGTCTAAAACCAGGGGAAAAACCCTATAAAATTGCAAGTTGAAGTCTGAATGCTACAAATAGTTAAACTAAATAACTATAAATAATTACATAAGAAATACTGAAACCTGTAACCCATTAAACAGTTTATCCTGACTTGTGAACCTAATGCTTTCTAGGATTCTACTAGGATTTGATTGGGATAGTTGCAATTACAATCCAACCAACTTGAAGAAATACAATAGCAAGATAAAATATAATGACACTGGAGTGATATGTGTTTATAACTCCATATATTATAATGGGGGGGAAAAGAAAGGAATGGCTTATAAGATGTATTGAGTTAAGGTAATCCAAGACACATCTTACTGTGCTCAGTCATAGCCCACATACAGAACTAGGCTACACAATATTTAGTATTGTAAAGAATGGAGAGTTAGCATTGGGAGTTTGAGATCTACCACAATCTTATTGGATAATACAAGCCAGTAACTTACTTCATATTATATTTCAAAAGAGAAGATTGTATGTTTGTGCACTGTGCTCAAAGTGCTTTTAACACATAATTGAATTGAACTGTTATTCAATTAAGTTCTAAATAAATATTTGTAACTATTATTTTATTCAAGAAATTATGGATAACTTGCTTGTTCTTCCAGGTCTTGGAGACAGGGTAATTGTATGTGCCTGCCTCTTTTTGTTCTGTTTTATTTTGATGTGATTTGTATTTTGCTCTTCTGGTCTGCTGCATTTGTTTTATATGTTGGTGTTGGTTGTAAGCCACCCAGACTCATTTGAAAATCAAGTGGCCTATGAAAGACAGAAAGAAAGACAGGCAGACAGAAAGAAAGAAAGAAGGAAGGAGGGAAAGAAGGAAAGAAAGACCAACTTTCAAATAGCACAGGGGAAAAATGAAGCGATAGTCTCCATTTGTATTATTCTGGCTGTTCTTAATATGTTCTTCAGGAAAGATTTGCATCTGGGAATCTATCAGCCCCACTAAGTAGATCAGACCAGAAAATCAACTCCATAGGAAGACTAGAATTATACTTTATTAAGATTAATCAAGATTACTAATAGAATCTTTATTGTGCTTTACCTCTCCTTCTAAAAGAAAAGATCTAGATTTTTCTCAGAGAAAAATCTACCTGAGTCATTTTTGAATATTATCTTGCTTAACAGGACTTCCCACATTTCAGTCCTCTTTGTATAAGATGACGGTTCTTATATATTTCTGCCTTACTCTCTACAGCATCAATTTTGCTGTGACCCATGTGGTAGTCCTAATTGCTTTTTCCATTTGGAGCAATCTAGATTTTTTGATAAATATCCAATCCTAGAGGGCTTGCTCACTGTGGCTGAGAAAGAATGTTGTGTAGAAATGGATTCCCAGGAGGGAGTGGGTGTATTCCACAGGAATAAGAGGCAATTCAGCCCAGATTTTATGTGTGTGAGAGAGGGGGTGAAGACAGTCCATCCCTAATAGTTCACAGAATATATATGTCGATACAGATAGTCGAGTCCTCAGAATGGCAAGGTTTTGTCTACAGATATGAAACAATAAAGAACTCAGAAGAATTGCTGTAAGTCTGACATTGGTTTCGAGATTATTTCATTGTGTATAAGTTTACCTGTATTCAGTTATGTGTTGAATCCTGGCCCTTGGCTTTCTTTTCTGGTAGTATCACAACATCTTGAATCACTTAATAATAATTGGGCTACAGAGACTTTCTTTCTTTTGTGCCAGCCTCAGTTTTCTTCCATTCAA
The DNA here is from genome assembly GCA_032468055.1 of Acrochordus granulatus. Classification (NCBI taxonomy): domain Eukaryota; kingdom Metazoa; phylum Chordata; class Lepidosauria; order Squamata; family Acrochordidae; genus Acrochordus; species Acrochordus granulatus. The sequence continues at coordinate 238,382 of JANHZU010001104.1, forward strand.
TCGTGTCCAATTTTTGGAAATTACCTGGACAGGTTTTTCAAGCTTTCTTAAAAGACAGGAGGGGCAGGCTATGCCAACTTTGGTGGAAACACCACATTCTTGCTGCTTAGAGAGGCACCTACAAATCCTTTTACTTTCTAGGAAACTCACTGGAAACCGCAATTGTATACAAACAGAAGGTCCTCACATAGACATACACACCCTACAAACCTTTCCCTTCACACAAATCATATACAAAAAAGGTTCAGTGGGGTGGTGGCCCAAAGATGTGCTGCCTGCTGACCCCCAGATGAAATTACCCCTTTATCATTTTATTAGATGTCATGACACAGTCTTTGGCCTTTACATGATTTAGGGTGGAGGGAAGGAATCCAGGTAAAATCATAAAAGGGCTCAGGATTACCAAAACAATAAAACTCTTCCCTCTCCTCCACCACCAATAAAATGTCCTTATGCTTTTCCACCAACATCACCCTACACCCAGCAGATTTTGTTCTAGGCTCCAGCCAGCTTTAAACAAGAGAGAATAGCTATTAAAAGCTTCACAAACAGGTGGAGCTCTTCCTGTTATGAAGTCAGCATAAGTCAATGAAATGTTTATCTGGACACCAGAACTGGAAACCAAAGTATGCCACAATGACTTTCTATACATTTTAGCCCTGGTATTACAATGGCTTCCTTCCTTCCTTCCTTCCTTCCTTCCTTCCTTCCTTCCTTCCTTCCTTCCTTCCTTCC
>JANHZU010001110.1:13751-23769 GCA_032468055.1 Acrochordus granulatus
AGGTGTAGCGATAAAGGTCTTGGCCTAGAAACCAGGAGACTGTGAATTCTAGTTCCCCCTTAGTCATGAAAAGTGGCTGAATGATTTGGGCCAAACACCCTGTCTCAGCCCAACTCACCTCACAGACTGTGATCGTGGAGAAAATAGGAGGAGGAAGTTATGTTAAATAAATAAGTGAATAAATAGGAAGATTATCCAAGCCTAGCTTAAAATGCTCCACTGCCACCAGGAAGCCTGGCCAATGAAGATCTGGATTCTTCTTCTCTCTCTTTGGCCTGAGAGCCACCACAAACTCAATTCCTAGGTTTTCTGGCAGCAGCAGAGAATTTTGAACATGCTGAGCATATCTATTGACTCCAGGGAGCCTGGGAAACACTGATATTATGGAGCCAAATGCCTTTTGCTTCTAATATGAATGAAAAATAACTTCTTCTTGTCAATGTATAGGGGAGAGATAATTATTTTTCAATGCCCCTCAACTTTTCGTTACTTCTCCAAGTTTATTTGTTAATCAAGCGCTTTTAGTGATGGCACTTTCCATGACAATCAAATTCAGCTCAGTTCTCCCTCCCAGCATCTCCCAGTTCACTCCATGAAGCCATGAAGCATTTCCCATTATGCCTACCACCAGTCGATGCTCTGAAGGGCAGGTGAGCCTTAAAGACGAGATTTATCTTGTTGCCTTAGCAATCGCCTTCCCATATCAGGTTGTTTTGTTTTTAAAAAATGGACTGTGGCTAAGATCAGGGACACCTTCCCCAGACCTGGAATTTCACAACACCATTGCATGATTTTCTGAATTCTCCAAGAAGGCTTTGAAAAATTGCATTAATTATGAGGTAAGAGGGGATGAGGGGAGTGCTCTTCTTGCAGTACTTTATTTTTCTGCAACAGCAGGCTTCCTAGGTCAGCTCAACAATGAATTGTTGGGCGATCCTCCCTCCACGGCTCAATTTCCAAAGAGTTGTGACCAAGACTTTGCATTTGAGGGGAGGGTCTGAAGGAGAGAAGGGCTGCCTTTTTCTCCTTGCTCACCTCTTACTCTTTTAGCAGAACCCCAATTACCATCATTTTCATTTAACCTTATAGAAAAAGAAATAAAGCACAATAAAATATAGCTCCCAACGGGGTGGTTACAGGGCATAATCTACAATTCTGTTCTATTTCAGGCTGCCTCAAGGGGACACTGTGTTGCCAAGGTTATACTGCTGTAATCATCATGTATTTATGCAAAATAAGAGCTATGTAATGGTGTAACATTAAACATGATGAGATTTAAAGGCAAGATGGGGGAGGAACAAAGGCCTCTTCTTTCCATATCATCTTTGAAAGCGAGTTTTAACCAGACTCATGCACAGACCCAAAAACATCTGCCAGGATCTATCTCCAATATGTAAATCATCCGCTATAGATTAACAATGCTATTAATGTAGTAATGCATTGGGTTTTTAGATCATGGCATGACCCTTCCTGAAGCTACTGTATTTCTTTAACATACCCAAGTAAGTTTTGTTCCACCAGCTTCGAAGCCTGGATTTTGGAATATTTTGGGCCTGTCACTCAAGTTTGCAGGAGAGAACAATTCCCCACTCATTCATCTGCTGTTAGGTTTGTCTGTGTAAGTGGAGGTATCTGTTCTGGCATGGGATGAGCCTTCTCTCTCTCGTCAGAGGCAATACACTGAGATGCACACAATCATTATATCATTTTAGAAGCTGTGAAAGCTTGATTGGACATTTAGTAAGTAAAATCAGAGTGTGGAGTCTGATGCTTTAATAGTAACAGAAAGCAAATTTGAAAAACACCCAAAGCTAAGTGCTCCACCTGCTTTGTCACCTCTCTCACAGTACAACAGGTTTTTTGATGGGCAAGGAAAAAATGAAGAAGAGTTTTTCTTTATGTTTTCTTTTTATTTTCATGTAAAATAAAATAATCCTAGCAACAACAACAAGACCACACATAATACAGCAAACTAAATCACAAAAGAAAGAAACTTACTGATTATGATTCTTAGATGTGCTGGTGAGATAATTAGAAAATGCAATTTAAAGAGAAATTATGGGTGGGCACTGAAAACAAAATTTGTTTTGGACTCCAATTTGCCAAACAGATTGATTTAATTTGAATGGCTTTCGTCACAACTTGCTTCCCTACAGGTTTAAAATAGAGGCTTGTGGAAAATCCAAGGCTTTCATTGTCTTTCCATTTACTGTTTGGGAAAAATTAATATTAAACTCTTTGAGGAAAACTATAACTTTCTAATTGTTGGAAGAATTGAATCAAATTTTCCTTTTGAATAAAGGAAGGCTGCTTTGCGGTGCCATCAAAATAGTAATGGGGGGCCAGAATTGGACAGCCCCCTTCTCTACCATTAGAGTATCCTGGAAGGCTCTAAAACAAACAAGCTGATTTTGTAGGAAGTTAAGATATATTTATTACACTCTCAAGAACCGATAACACCACAAATCCATTTCTAATTACCCAGCTGATGACATGCCCAAAGGAATTGTTAAAAAGGTAAAACATGTTTCAGAATCACTATACCTAGATTGCATTTAACTAGCTTCTACCCTTTCTATCTTAGAAATATTATTTGCTGCAGTTCATACCATTAATTCGACACACTCCATAGGCCAAGAGGCATTACAGATCCTTCTTTTGTATAGCTCTTTCTGCTATCATCTCTGCACTGCAAAGAAAAGAAGAATGTTGGTATAATGGAGTTTTCTGACAAATTATTGGAAACATGTTCTTAATTAAATGGTTGTAAACCAGATTCTCTTTTTTAGACTGTCAAAGCCACCCTCAAAGTAGGCTCATGAAAACAAATACAATGTTTGTAATACTATCAGATGTGTTTAAAGGACTTATATTAATTGGGCTTTTTTAAAAAAATATTGTATGTAAAACACATATAATATTTCAATAGAATAATTATTCTGAATTGTTTTATAACATTGCCTCTCAGAAGTGTGGTTACAGAAGATTTTCAGTAGAAAAGTTCAGAGTATGACAAAGTTCCTCTGAAATACATTTTCCATATTTGTGCTTTGTTTTTCTGCCACTTAGTCTCTGTTGTATCCAGTACCATTTGGAGATTTCTTTCCCCATTTTACAATGACCCCAACCAGTCAAGGATCACATCATGAACTTAATGACATAATAGAAACAATCAGATTTGATTATATGGCAATAGCAGGACAGCAAATGACGTTTACTCAACAGTCATTCTGAAATGGTAAAATTGTGTGTTTGTGTGCCTCTGTGTACATGCTACACAATACTACATAGTATGTAGATAGCCATCAATGTCAGGTCTAATGGAGACAAAGGCAAACATTATTAAAACTGTATAATTATTATATCTAAAGTAGTAACTAAGTTGTAGTCATCATAATTATGCTTTTTGAGTGAGTGGGAAAGATAGTTCAGAATTTATATCTGAATCTTTCTGCTTTCCTACAATGCTGTCGCTTTAAAAAAATGTTTTTTCCCTTTATTTCTAACCTTATTCATAATGGTTGATGGTGAATGGTTGTTTATAATCTCTATATTCTTGCTATTCTGTTCAGAGAAATCCTTCAAGTTAGGCTGAAATCTTCAAGGAGATGTTAAGAGCAGAGAAACCCCTTTTCAGTGTGGTAGGTAAGATAGGACATCGGGCTTTTCTCTAGAACTGCCTCCCATAAGCAGAGAAACTGTATTGTAGATTTCTTTGCTTGTTCTTCATCAAATAAAAATAAATATATTACTATTTTAAAACATTAGAGGAATGGATAGGGAATGGAGGTATTTCGTAAACCCTAGTCTGTTTCCCCAACATACTGAACATTTTCAGAATGGTGGCTTATTGTTTTACAAACAAATTTTTACTGTAGAAAGCAAACTCCTTTTCAAACCATGTACATCATGCTTCAAATGCTATTATTCATCTGCCCTTTTATCACAAAGGGATTATTATCATTAACTATTGTTGCATGTTTTGATATTTGACAAAGTTGAGAACAGATTAAAAAGTCTCCAAATACATTTATCATCATTTAATGAACTGGTTAATCACATTGTTATATCAAATAAAGGTTGATTCATAGTGACTTTTTCTTGGAGGTCAGAAGGTAAATATGGTTGATTCCCACTGATGTAACTTTTATACCATTCAACTTTTCAAAATGTAAAGTAATATTTCAAAAATATATTAATGAAGTTTTAGGTTACCCTGCTAGTCATAACCGACTCTAGAGTGCAGTGCTCATCCCCCTTTCCAAGTGAAGAGCCAGCATTTGTCCGAGGATGCTTCCGTGGTCATGTGGATGGCATGACTAGATGCCCAAGGCGCATGGACACTGTTACCTTTCCCTCCGGAAGGGGCGGTACCCATTCATCTATTCGCGTTTGCATGCTTTTGAACTGCTAGGTTGATGGGAGCTCAGGAAGAATCGCAGGAGCTCGCCCTTCTGCACGGCAACACCTGGTCTTGAACTCAGGTGCTGACCTTCCAGCCAGCAAGGAGAGCTCTTAACCGCTTGTACCACTGCGCCTCCTAACATATAGTTTAATTCTCTGTTATAAAAGAGACTGAGGTCTCTATTTATTTAATGAATGTACAGTACATTAATGTATTTCTCAAAAAATAAAAGTTGACCATGATCCAGATTCTCTCTAATGTATGAGAATACTCAAGTAACAAAGATTTACAGTTTTTGTACAATTACAAAAACTTAGATATAAATCCTGAGTTAAAGAAACACTAAATAAGATTTACTTCCAAGTAAGAGGATTTTATTTTTAGATATGTGCAATGTTGTGAAATGTGCAAATGTATGAGGAGTCAGGATTCTAAAAGCAGACACAGTGAACAATTGACTCTCATTTGTTAAATTATGTAATTGCAAATAATGACATGGCACACAGATGTGGAAAGTATCTCCTCTATGTAATTTCCTTCCATTCAGGCCACTGCAAGATCAAAACCAACAAAATGTCCAAACAGGAAGTTGCTTCCAAATTATAGCTCTTCCTTTGAACCTGACATCCTGACTTTCCCCATCACTTTGAGCAGAAATAATTGAAAAAGCTCCAGTTACAGAGTCCAGTTCTTTTGAAAGTAGAGCTGTCTAGGTGAAGGTTATATGTAGCTCAGGGTTAATCAAATACCCAGGTTTCCATGGGTACAGTACTCTTAGAAGATGAAAGAGGGAAGGAGGGGAAGATTTGGTCTTCTTCTTAGAAATATAAAGAATTTCGGTCTCCTTTTGATAATATTCCTCTATTTCTCATCTGTTTGCCTTTCTACTGCCCTGTTCCCACAACACTCTTAACAAGGTCAAGGGTGGGGAGAGCCTTTGTGAATCATATAGCCACTCCAAGCCAGTCAATTAATTTTAGAAAATAAACCAGGGTTGGGAAGCATTTGGGGTTAATCAGTCTGCCCTATGTCACCAAAGCAGGGACAGGAAGATTTTCATGGAGGACAATCTTTAATTGTCCTTTGTGCTTCCAAAACAAAAAAGGCCTCAGAGTAGCCCTATCAGATGTGATTTTCCTAGGCCCTTTAAATCTCTCTTAACTTTTCAACTCCTTGGGGCTAAATGTGGGGATGAGGGAAAGAAGCCTGGAAAAAAAAAGTAGAGGTAAATAAGCCCTTACAATTCTGTCCATGATTATGGCAATTTCAACTTGAGTATCACAGATTTTTCCCTTTTTTATCAAGCTCTTCTCAGCCTCCTGTACAGCAGCTGGAGTGGTTCTTTTCCCTTCCAACTGGGTCATCAGTGTTAATATGCTGCTCATATAGGAGAGAGATCAGTTTACTAGGGAACAGCTGACTTAGCCATGTTATGCAAAAACCACTTAAAAATTATTAGTCATGCTTCCTATGTTTTTTTTTCCTGTCTCTCTGTGATATTAATGATGGCATAATGCCTTCTAGGGCAGGTGAAGAACAGCACAGGTAAGAAATCCCCCCTCAGCCAGTTGTAATGATCAAAAAGTGCCATTAGGAATTCCTTCCCCCATTGGGTGGCACTACTAAATCTAATAAAGTCCCTTCTAATTGATTTCTTAGAGGAAAGGTACCATCAAAGAAGGAATGCATCATCTTTACATATGAAAGATCTGCACTCCAAAGATGCGCCTATTTAAATATTTAATTCCATTTCAAGTCTACCTGACTTCTCAGTGACTTTGGGTGACTTACATTTAAAAAAAACCTATTTAAGCCCCCCAGAAAAAAACACAAAAACCACACACAGATAATAGTTAATTCAATGTCACAAAACCATAAGGAATTCCATAACTATTCTATCCCAAGGCCCAGGAGAACAACCAAGTTTTTAATAGTTTTCTGAAGGCCATTAATATGGGAGCAATATAGATCCATATGTCCAGCACCACATTTTCATAGCAGAAAAAAAAATATTGCAGGCACTGCCCCCAACCTTTCTCAAAACTAAATTTTTTAGTCATTAGAGATTGCTTCTTAACAAGAAAGTTCTCTTTTTTGTTAATATGCTTTCATTGTCCTGTCTTGAATGTTCTGAGATAATGCTTTTTTTGTCTATTCAGTATCATACAGAGTTTCAAGAGGAATCTGAGGCTTGCCAGCTCTGGTAGTTGGAAGTTATCTGTCCCAGCCCTCTCTTGGATTGTTATAAAGAACAAGTTATAGCTTGCTAGATTAACACTGAGGTATCTTACAGGCTGTACTCCATAAGGATTCAAACATATGACTCTGGTTGCTTGATCAATTAGACAGTATTATGAATCACTATGGCTTCATTGAGGAAAGGTAGTCTCTTCTCCAGTATTTGCATTTTATTCTTTTTTCCTTGCCTGGCACATGGTATTTCTGTTAAAGTATAAAGGTACCGCAATTATTGTTTAGCAAAGACATGTCTTCACAATGGAACATTTTTCTTACTGTTGGTCCACTGTTGAGGCAGGCTGAAGTTGTGTAAAAAAGGGATTCCAGCATGAAATCACATTCAAGAAGCTGCTCTGACCACTGAAAGCCTATCTTGGCTGGGAAGAGAATATTCCCAGCGGAGAGGGTCTTCCATTCTGGAGAATAATGGCTCCATGGATGACTTGACTCAATGGGTCTTCTGATAAATCAGACCAAAATCCTGATCCATCATTATTTTCAGATTCTTTCAGCCCAGTCCTCTGCAACCTGTCATGCAACAGATTTGTTAGAGGATGATTTCAATGTAAGTGATCCACCGTTTCTTTATTTGTTATTAGAGTCCTCTCTTCTAGAACTATATCCTTATGGAAAAGCATATCTGAAGGATTTACTTGGAGGACCCCAAAACATAGTCATTGTTTGCAATTATTTTGCACAGAAATCTCCAATCATGTAGATGATATCATAACCAAGTGTTAGGAGCAGTAATTTGTGAGGAGTCGCAAAGAGACCTTGATATCAAGAATGCCTCTAAGAAAGCTCAGCTAGTGTCTTCACAAAATGATTTAAACTTCATCCAACAACTTTTATTGCTGGATGTGCTGAGGGAGGAAGAGACTGGAACAGCATGTGAGAACCCGGTGGTAAAGCAGTCATATTTGAATATGTATGTGACAGACTCCAGATTTGCAAATGACAAGACAGCTTTGAAGGGAAAGTGGCAAGATGGTTTGAAAAGGAGTGTTAAAGCAGGAAGCAATTTCCCCTCAATGCACCCTAATTATACTTATACCAGATTCTCCCCAGTCTCTGATCTGGACCAGCATCTAGCTCAGGGTATACTTCACTCCTTGATAATCAGCCTTTTTTCTATTATGAGCCCTAAATATTGAACCTAATATGTCAGAAGTTGATGGTAGGCTTCAGTGGTAGGCTTCAGTAGGCTTCAGTGCAGTACCTTTGGCTATTTTTGAAATGAGAATATATCCCATTCAGCCTTCCAGGAGATGGAGAGATCCATATTCTATGGAAATAAACAATTACAAAAATAGAAATAAATATGGACCCTTAAAAAAACCTAAGAAATACTCCAGGTGACTATAAATGAAGGGATAGGAGCATCTGACATCCCCAGTCCTCTCCTGCTATACAGAATGATTCTGGAGTGATTGACAGTTTTGTTTTCCTTTCCACTGATTACATGATGATAAGAGAAGAATGGCAGGTTTCTGCTTATTGCTACCCTGAAAGTAATCCACATTATTTTCTCTGAAGGTAGCAGTACTTCAATCAGCACACTTTTCTCCCTTGTCAAGAAAAGGAGGAAAAGGCATGAACATGATCATGTGGATAAGTTCTCCAATCCTATTTCTTGTCATGCCTCCCTAAACATTTATTTTTTAAAACATTAAACAAGGTATTTTTAGGTTTTGGCTCCTAACCAACTTCCCTATATACCTTTGGCTTCTCTTATTATTTGTGTTTTAATTCCATTTTCTCTTTTCTCCAAATTGTTTCAGAATATATAATAACAGCTAATAATAAAACAAAAAATTCCCATTCATCTGGAAGAGACCTCTTTTTCCCTCAAATGCAACCACATTAAACAAGCAATTTCATTTTTCTTATGAGGTTAGGTATATAGTGTATGTGTATGTACATACACCCACATATACCCTTCTATGGTTCCTTTTTAATGCAAAGATTCCAAACTATAAACCTTTTAATTAGCTAGCTATAACCTTTGCTGTAAACCAGCATATAGTTCTTTTTTTTTTCAAATGAAACTGCTGATTACATTGTCCTCCTCTAAGCATTCCTCCCAAAGGCTGATTTAGACTTCTCCGCAACTGTACATAGGCATCAATGCATACCTACATTGCAAAGGGGTTTATGAGTAAATAAAGGTTGCAGATGGTTTCAAACAGTACAATATACACACTTCCCAAATGTCAACTATGCGTTGTTAGAGATGTGCATCCTGCATGCTGATTGGTCAATTGATGTGACTTCCTGTACTTTGTTGTTTGAGTGCGTTTTAGCCAGAATGTTAACATTTGCACAAGTATAAATGCAACAGCTTGTATCTGAATGACAGATGTTCCCATACATGCAGTTGTGGAGAAGTCTAAATCAGCCTTAAGGCCTGACTGTTTCTCCCTGTTTCCTCTTACCCGATGAAATGGGGCAGAAACCAGCTGGAACTGTGAAGTGCATAGAGACAGAAGGAGGACGTACTAAATCTGGATAAAGAAAGAACTGGATTCAAACTTCCACTCAGTCGTTAAGTTTTGCAAGTATAAAAACCGGCTTAAAGTACCAGATTTATTTGATTAGTTGATTAAAGTACCAGATTTATTTGATTTTATTGATTAATCCAGCATTTGATTATTAAAATTCAGAACATTGTGTTGAGCTGTATTTCCATCTAGTGTTTCATTCAAGGTCCTAATCAGATTGAAATGGAATTCTGGATTCCAGTTCAGACTTTGCTTTCCCAGAAGAGAGGAAATCCAGGAGGTAGAAAGGAAAAGTCATTTTTCTTTCTTTTTCACCATTCAACCTTTCTCCTAAAATTTCCATCAGCTGAGAGATAATGAGAACCTTCTTCTGAAATCCTGGAGAGTTCCTAGCAGAATAGATCACATAGGTTCTGAAGGACAAATGATTTGAAAATCTGTAATCAGGAATCACATTATCCTAGATGTGTGCTGCAAGATTCTTCATGACCATTAAATTCATCTCTTTGTTGCCATCAAGCAGTCATCTGGAATTTTTGCAGCCCAGATCTTGGGAGTCCTATTTTATCCTGAATTTAAAATTGATGTCTACCTCTGCCTCTTCGAAACCCAGCTTGTACTTCTAGTACTTCTTGGTTCACATATAGATGCTCCTTGCCTCTGAATGTGTACTGAATCATTCATAAAACAGGGAAACCCATATAAAATGTCAATTAAGTGATTGAAAACTGCCCTCTTAAACTCTAACTGGCTGAGTCAATTGCCCTCTAACATGAAAATGCCCTCTAGGAAGTTAATAATAGAAAGAGAGGTCTTTAGTTGCCAGTTAAATTGGAGATAACATAATATGCACTAAGTTAAAATTTCACGGACC
>JANHZU010001110.1:28247-38960 GCA_032468055.1 Acrochordus granulatus
TTCACCTTTTATCCAAAAGGCTTTCTCAATTCTGAAATTGAACTGGTAAGAGAGCTGGTTTATACTCTTCTAGGAAACCATGTACCTGAAACTAAATTAGTCGATGTGACCATGAATAGCCTGATTTCTGAAAAAGCTTGCCAAGAAATTGCAAGGACTTGTCAGGCAGTCTCTGAGAACCGGACATGACTGAATGGAAGAAAATAAAAAAATCCAAAACCGTAGTTCTGTAGTTAATATTTAAAGCATCTCTTTGAGATGGCTGTAGAGATTGGGATCAATCAGGGCTCCCTCCAAATTATCCAGAATGAAATTCCCAGGACCAGAAACCATTTGTTTGACATATTCTGCTGATTAACCAATTAAGGAGTAAAGCTCATTTTGCTCAGGGAGTAGTTTTCAAAACAGGCATTTATTCCTAGTTTCAAACCTATTTGTGGGGATCTACCTAATAATTCCATTACCAAATCTGAGAATTTTCTTTATGATGAAGCATTACATTTTAGAATAGAAAATCCCTGTATGTAGCCTATGTGTTGTAAAGATTAACTGAAGAAAAGCAGTGGAATTATGGACAGTGCTTATACAGTACAGCCATTAGGAAGTCTGTTCCAATAGCAGTGTATTGCTCTGTTTAGCTAAAGGCCAGACGAACGCAGGCCATCACGTTGTGTCAATATCAATTGCTTCGTTATATACTTTGTCATATATCTGCTATATACTTGCTATATACAAAGCATGAACCCAGGATTTTGAGCCGCCAATACTTAGCCCTCTTAGTGTGGAGGTTGCCTTCAAGAGTTTGCTGTTTAAAAAAAGTGGCTGCTGCTTGCACTGAAGCTTTGAGATTAAGCTAAGTGATATTGCCAGGGCAAGTATTCAGTGGCAAAACTGATAGCTAATAATTTACGAAGGGAAATGGCGGGGGGCGGGAGAGAGAACGAAGAAGGGAAGTCTTCTTTACCTGTTAAAAATTCAGAAATAGGTTGTAAGGACGATGGTTTGTGAATATAGCAAGAATAACCACTAATGTAGCATGCCAAGCTAGAAGGTACATCGTTTTTTCCACCCCTGGAGTTATAATTCCTAGCATTCCCACTGCAGTGGCCATCCTTGTGCATTGAGTCCAAGAAAGGTCCTGCTACGTGTGTGTTCCAAATGCACCTCACTTGGCATTTTTTACTCCGAAGATGAAAGACAGGGCTGTGGTCTTGATGAAATTTACCATGTGTGGGAAGGTTTAAGCCATCCTCCCAGTCACTTCCTTTCTGAAAAAAGGAGGAAGGGGGAAAGAAGCTTCCATCTCTTCCTCTGTTCCCTAGGTAACCAGAGGATGCTAGCTTTCTTCCTTTGTTGCTTGCAGGCAGGAAAATCGGAAGAGAAACTGCCAAATGAATCAGCAAAGCATAGTCAAGGGAGTCCATTTTGCAACAGTCTTTCTCTTCGAACTACTGTGTCAGATTTTCTTTCAGAAGAATCAGCGTCTCTCTCCAGTCTTAAGCTCATATAATGCTGAAAAGTATGGCCAGTTGCTCTAATGGAGCAAATCAGGATGAGATGAGCATGCCTTCCCAAAGGAGACTCATGCTTTGCTGCCAGCCCAGGCAAAGTGTCTTCTCTATTTGGACACTGACTGTATGCAACGAGCTAAGAAGACCTTCAAAGTGTCCATCCATATTTTAGGGAAATATGCTTCCTTGCTTCTTCGTTGCCACAAGGAATCCTAAGCTGGATCCTAACACATACATTTTTTAACAATTACCAAAACCACCGCTTGTTTGTCACAGTTATGCATGGAGAAAAGAATGATAGAACTGTGCTTAGAGTCTCCCTCTCTAATTGCTATTGTCTCTGCTCCTCCATATCCACAAAATCATTGTGATGTCTGCAAAGAGAGAAATATCAATACATGAAGAATAGAATGCATATTAGATATTCCATACAATTTCCACTTTATTGCATGGGTGATTCAGCTTCCAGGGACCACTTATACCTATATGCATCATGTTTCTCATGTCCAGGGACATATTTGGAGATATTACAATGGATGGATGGATGGGTAGATGTTACCTTTACTTCTTTTCCTGGAGAGTAAGACATTCCAGGGGCTGAGCACTTATGCAGATTTGGTTTTGTTGAAGAGTTATTTGCAAATGTATAGGTTGAGTATAGGGTGACGCAGTTTGAATTAAGGACTAATGACCTTTCAAAATTCTTCACTGAATTAAGGGCAGAGAAATTGGGGCACTGCCGTCTTTGAAGTTCTTCAGGGAAAGAAGATGGTCTCTAAAAATTTCTCAGGAGCAGAATGCTCCATTAGCAGTAACAATAGCACCATTATAGAAAAGCCCAGTGGCAGGATGCTCACCCTTTATCGGTCTAGAAATAACTGCAGTTATGCCAATTTCTCCAAAAATTGTTCCCACCTTTAGAAAATAATTTCTAAAGCATTATTTCATCAACTTCAATAAGAGCTGATAGCAAGGGGAAAAGGCAAGAAAATGCCTCTGCCTAATTCTTGTTTGAAAACTTGAATAGTGCCAAACTGTTGGAAAATTATTACAGGTAATTTCCAGTTTACTTTGTATCCAACACATTCCCAGTCATTCCCTGACACATGCGACTCAGTTCAGCTAGCACAGACAGACAGACATTTATTAAACATCAGCAAGCATCAAAAGCCAGGTAAAAACAGAGATAACTACAGCATCTATACCACACTATTTCCCAGAATTATAGGAAATAAGTTCACAAGTAGAATTGCTGCATGAAGATCTAGAAGCCAGATAACCAAATGAAATTCTGGGCAATTACTGCACCTTGAGTTTGCTTCACAAAACAGAAAAGCATCAGATACAGGTTCTCCCCAAATCAGGATAGCTTTGGTAGCTTTTAAGTGAATTCCAGCATTCTGAATAAGTCTTGGATCAGGAAAAAAAGCTTTAAGAATAAATAATCCATTCAACCTTCTTGAATCTCTCTATTAGCACATTTATTAGCATCCCCATTTCTTTCCTTGTTTAAAATATTATCTTCGGATTTTGGCGGCATATAAATTTAATAAAATAGATAAATAAAATCTTTCACAGTTACTCCTACATCCTGCCTCTTTTATGCATTTTTCTCACTGACAATTCACCTAGCCAAATGCCTCCTCATGACTAGTCACAGCATGTTTTCCTTACAGATCATGGCAAATGGACTAGCAAAAACTAGCTGTAGCATTGTTGTGGTACGTTGCTCAGGCCTATGAAGAAGAGGGCTATATCACCGTTTCTGATCATAACAATGTCCTGGTAGAAAAATTTTAAACTTGGAAATAAGCCTTCAAAGAGACTTCACGGCAACTCAGATTCAAATTACTAGTGTTCTTTCTCGTTTATTATTCAGTGCTGGCAAATGGAGAAATGATGAGTAGAAATAGCTTACAGTGCTAAGAGCAAATCACAGCTGGAAAATCTTTTCAGCAGGAATACTTTTGGTACTGCTGACAAACACGGGGCACTTGTACTTCAAATGCTCATTAAACGAAGGCTCCTTTAAGTCAGTGTTTCCTGAACCACAGAGGCACACATCTGAGGGAGGGGAAGGAGGAAGAAAGAGCATTGAAGGTGGAGGCATGCTTCACGGTGAATCGCCAAAGTTTTGTTTTCAAGGCCTAAGAGGAAATGAGTTCTCCAGTTTTAATTAATCAGCAAGGAAAATTCAGCAAAATTAAGAACGCTTCAACGTCAAACATTCGCATTCCCCACACTTTTCAAGTTTCATCCAAATTAACTCAGAGTCAAGGCCAAAGAGACACAACACATCTTCACAGAAACCTTTTAATTAACAGTTAACTTAAATAAAGAACAACACATAATTATTTAATTAAATTATTTCTTACAGCACACCAGACATTCTCCCCAGAGGCCCCTCTCCATCTCAACGTTTGGAAAGGGACGCGAATAATGAAAATTCGGCTGAGCTCTCGAGTCTTCTATGCTGTGATGTTTCTTTACCAAAAGAGGGAGCACCAGATCCCCAAGAACGAACGCGGAAGGAAGAAGGCAAAGCAGGAGTCAGCAGCACAAGGAATGTTCCTGTCAAATCCGGGCTCCTCAAAAAAAAATGTAGGTTTTTGTCTGGAAAAAAAAGCCCCCAAGATTTGAAATCCAATCTTCCAGAGTCTTTTCTCACTAAGGATGCTAAGCATCCCTCAACTTTTTCTGTACTAACTTACTGTATGATATTGGTGGGAGGGTTTGTTTTAATTTATTTATATCTGGCCTTTATTGTTTCTTTATAAACAACTCAAGGCAGCGAACATACCCGAGACTCCTTCCTCCTCCTATTTTCCCGACAACAACCACCCCATGAAGTGAGCTGTGCTCAGGGAGAGTGACTGGCCCCAGGTCACTCAGCTGTGCTGTCTCGATTCTCATTGATGGTGAGTTCACTGATGGTGGTAGAATAATTTGATGATGCCAGGCGATTCCCAATCCATTTATTACTATCCTTCTTCCTAAGATACAGATATATGATTGGTCATATGCACATATTTCACCACACAAAGGTGCAGTCGCCAAACTAATGCCACTCATTCCCCTGTTAACAATCAGGAGTTTGAGAGTAACTTTTCTGGCTAACAAGTGATGCTGATTTTGTGAGCATAAGTGTAAGCTGTTGAATAAAATTTGATAGTTGGAAAAAATAATGCCAGACTCCTTCTGATTTTTGGCCGCCATAGACTGACCCACTTTTCCTCCTACAGGGACCTTTGCTGGCCAAATGATGCCTGATCACTGGGATGCTTGCAATTGGAAGCAATTTTAAAATATCCTAATATATTCAATGCCAACAATACCTTGGTATTGTTCCAGGAATAATGAAATTTCTTAAAGGAAGGAAATGTTACTTCAGAAATAGCGGTGAGTTTGAATGGGCAGGGTACTTCTTCCTGCTACTAACCTCTTGGGATTTCACTGCAGCAGCATGCTGGAAAAATTTGGTGAAAGAGCCCAGATGCAGAATTGCCAAACATGCCAGGATTAAAAATATTGTAAACAATGCACAACTCTCACTATGGTGAGTAAACATACATGGGGAATCCTTTTATTTTTTCAAGGAAGAAAAGATGCATGTGGTACAGAATAAAGCGGTTAAAACCAGGTCTAAAAATCAAGATCATCTGGTTCAGTCTTGAATGCATCTTAGACTGGATAGGGAAAGCTTGGGACCATCGTTAAAGCCCGAAGTTATGCATTATGTAACTCGGTAGCAGAAAAAAATGATGATTGTGCAATGCACAAAGGAGTCACATAAGATGGTTTAAATCATGGATTAAAAACTAGATAAGGAAAATATTCATAATCAGGGAGGAACAATGAGTTTGTTAAGATGTTCTAGTGCCAAAATGAACCTCAGTCCAGACTAGCATTCAGGAGGAATTTCTTGACTCCAGGTAGTCTCTTCTCCCCTCTCATAGCACGGAGGCAGGTTAAGACAAGAAACATTTCCAAACCGCCCAAGAAAGACCCCCGGAAAGACGTTGCTGAGGGAAGAGGGAAGAGGCCGTTTTGCCTCGAGGGCAGAGGCAGCGGATCCTCCGCGCCAGCAGGGGGCGCCCGACAGCAGCCGGCCTAGCAGCAGCCGAGGCCAGAGCCTGCCTCGGAGCAGATCCGCAAGTGCTGGTTAGTTTGTTCTGTTTCTGCTTTATATTGTGTCTTAATCATTGTTACTTATTTCAGATGTTTGGGACAATCATTTCTACATCAAATTCCGTTGAAAATGATGTGTTTGTGAATATTTTTGGGGGTGTGGAATGGTTCCTCTGACTTTGCATTGTTTCCTATGGGAAGCCTCATTTTGGGTTAAGAGCATTCCTCCGGAACGGATCGGGCTCTTAATCGGAGGTTCCACTGTACTTTGGAGCATATATACCTTGCAGACACAACCTTCTGTTCACGATCATTTCATGAGTAAATGGCTTCTGGAGATGGAAGCTCTTTTCCTCCACTGGCAGATCTGGTCTGCAAAGAGAGTAAACTCAGTCCAGAGCTTTTCAGACTAGCAGTTTATAGTGTCACCAAGCCATTAATGTGGTGATATAAAGCCTGTCTTCATTAGTGATATATCACCACAGCAATGACTTAAAGGATGCTAGAAATAGTGTAGAAGTGTTAAAAATCAGCTCTTAAAGTAAAGGAGGCAGGACAGATGGAAAAAAACAAGCTCTGAAAGACTGCTGAAGCTGCTGCCTTTCCTTGTATTTTTGCTTGAGATGAAATGCACTGTGATATATCAGCAAT
Organism: Acrochordus granulatus; assembly: GCA_032468055.1. Classification (NCBI taxonomy): domain Eukaryota; kingdom Metazoa; phylum Chordata; class Lepidosauria; order Squamata; family Acrochordidae; genus Acrochordus; species Acrochordus granulatus. Next base: position 34,538 of record JANHZU010001110.1, read on the forward strand.
TAATGTAGGATTATGCAGTTGACTATTTCAGGTTCTTTTGTCAACTTCTTCTTCGGTAAAGAATATTTATAGGGGGGCACAGTGGCTGAGCAGTTAAGATGCTGTGCTTGTCTGCCAGAAGGTTGGCTCCTGAGTTCGAGACTGAGGCACTGCATAAAAGAGTGAGCTCCCCTTTCTTGCTCCAGCTCCTACCAGCCTACCAGTTCGAAAGCATGTAAATATGCAAGTAGATAAATAGGTGCCACCTAATTAGATGTGAAGGTAACAGCATTCCATGAGCCTCAACATATAGTCATGCCAGCCACATGACCACAGAAAGGTCTTCGGACAGTGCTGGCTCTTCGGCGAGGAAACAGAGATGAACACCACCTCCTAGAGTCAGCAGGGAAAACCTTTACCTTAAAGAATATTTATAATTTCTTCCCTCTTGGATGAAGATAGTAATTTTATTGTGGGAAATGAGAATGTTTCCATTCAAGTTGAGCATTGGACTCTGGACAAGATACAGGAATCAATTGCTTGAAGACATTGTTTGAGTATATTGGGTGATCTTTTTTCTTTCTTGGGAATGGATCCCTCCATGCTGTTGAAAGGTTGAGATCTGATCCCAAAGTGGCTATCTCTAATTCTTTCCCTAAATAAACTGCAATGTGGCTAAGATTGTTCCCCAGCTTTCCTGAAACTTATGCGCTTGTGTAAGCTTTGGAAAAGTCGTCAGGGATTCAGATAATAGCAATGGTAACAGGTCTATTGTTTAGGAATATAGATCTAAGGCAGGCCAATTTGTGTCTAAACCCAAGCTGCATTTATAACCCTAGTACATATATAAAATAAATTATCTGGTAAAATGCAAGAGAATGTTTAAAGTCTTGTGGTTTGGATGCACATGCCTTACTACTGTTCCATAATTTCAGGTTGCTACGCTAGTAAATTATAACTGTGTGGAAATTCCCAGAATATAGTAGGTTTACCAGATATATTTGTACTCATTATGATTTTAAATATGCAATGAGTTGGCTGGTATCCAGTTCTGGAATACATTCATTCTCCAGAAATACCCCAGAACACACTGAAGATGCTGATATGCAACACAAATGTATTCAAAGCAATACTTCATAGTTTCACAGCAAGTGGGCACTGGATTGCAGTTGCACAGGGCTGATTAGAGAAATGGATAGCATTTGAAAGAGACACTTCTCAAGCATGTTGTTATGACTGAATCAGATCTTTTTGCAGTATTACAGCAACCAAATCTTTAAAAGGCTCAGTGCAGCTACTTCATTGTTTTCTTTGTTCATCTATCATGGGGTGCATATGCATACACATCTCAAACAAAGTGAAGTGATAACTTACACACACACACAAACATACTAGGAAAAATCTTCAAAACCAAGATGCTTTGTGGATGTCAATATGCTTGTTGAATGTTTGCATTTGTACTTTAATTCTGAAAACATTTTCAATGGAATTTATTTTCAGGGAAGTATAAAACAAACTACATATTAAAATGTCAATAAAAACAATATAAGAACTTCCTAATTGTTTTGTATGTGTGTATTTTAGTTATGACTTAGATTTACATATAGAAGAAATATATGTAGCTCAGGGTTGAACTGTGGATGTTTGTTGAGCTTAGTGGTTTGCTTGTAGACATTTCATTACCCAACTAGGATAATAGTGAGTGTGAGTTTTGCTTCCTGTTTATATACAGTAGCTTGCTCTGCTAGTGTTGGTGGGGGTATATTCTTTTCCTTGGTAGTTCCTTAATTAGGGTGCTGTTTTCTGCATGAGTGTTTGTCTGATATTAATCCCTACTAATCTGGGTGTTGGCTGCTGTAGGGAATGTGTCCTACTCTTTTTGTTTCCTTCTTCCTTTTTGTAGTCTGTTTTGAAAGATGTGCAAATATGGTTTATTTCTGCGTATCTATTAATGGCTAGTTTGTCTGAGTGCCAGGATTCCAGGAATTCCTTAACTTTTTTGGATTTGGCTTCATCTAGGATACTAACAGTTTTCCAGTTGAAATTTTGTTTGTGTTTTGAGATGGAGTTTTCATCACGTCTTTTGCCTACTAGTTGATGTTCATGGATGCTAGACTTCTGTCTTTCTGCCTACATAGTGGCTGTTGTAGTCCTTACTTTGAATATTGTAGAGGACTCCCATTTTTGAATTTACTTAAAATGGTTTGCAGAGCATTAGTTAGTTTGTGTGCTACGGTGATGGCATGTGGTTGTGGTTGTTTCTGAGATGTTTTTGATGTATGGCAGTATTGTTTTTTCATAGCTTGTACTGGTTGTGTTGTAGTGGATTGAGTGGTCAGGCACTTTCTGATAAAGATGTGTGGGTCTCCATTTTGTTGAAAGATATATCAGCAGTCTGTTTTCCCTTTTGTGTGTGTGTGTTCTGGGTTGCTGCAGTCCATTTTTGCTTGTCTGAATAATGTTTTTACACAGCTCCTCTAATGGAGCACTTGGGTAGTGTGGATTGTTTCCGATAGACTTGCATTTCTAATGTGCCATTGTTTCCTCTGCTGATGAGGATATCCAAGAAGGGTAATGTGCTGTTTTTTCTTTTGCACATTTTACTCCTTTGAAGATGTTGTTGATTGCTTCATATGTCATCTCTAGTTGTTCTTTTTTTATTATGATGCAGGTGTTGTTTACATATTGGATCCACACTTTTGGTTGTATGCATAGAAATGCTAAAGTTTCTAGATGCTACATTATGGTCTCTGCTATAAGTCCTGAGAGTGCTGATCCCATGGATATTCCTTTGATTTGCTGATATATTTATCCATAAAACTGAAAATAGATAGTGAGGCAGATGTTGATTAAGTCCATAGGTATTTTGAACTTAGTGTATTCAACTAGATAGGATGTATTGTGTTGTATTGCTGCCATGGATTATTTCACTGGTTCTGAATCTATGGAGACAAAGAGTGCTGTGGCATCAAATGAAACTATAAATTCATTTTCTATTTTTAGGTCTTTGGTTTTTTTTGGAAACACTATGGTGGAGAATTGAAAGAATACTCCTTCTCCTCTATGAGATGTTCAAGATTTTTGTAAAGTTCTTTGGTTATCTTGTAAATTGGGGTCTCCAGTAATGGTACAATTGAATGAACTAGTATGTTGGGCTTGTGTATTTTGAGGCATCCATAGAATCATGGGAGGATGTATCCAGTTGTACATCCCATCTTTCCTTCAAAAGCTCAAGATGGTATGCATAAAGATCCTTCTTCCTTTTTTTTTGCAAAACTGCAACCTTGTAAGATAGGTTGGGCTATGAGATAAAAAGCCCATTTTTTAAGTTCAATAGCTAAGTATGGTTTTCTTGCCTTAGTCCAACAGTAATAACATTTATTATTTCATTTTCTTTTATATTTCCCTTCCACCTCAATGTACTTTTATTTTTTAAAATGGTAACATACACTATGTTCTTTCCCATGATCAACAATCGATAAAAGACACAGTGTTCTAGAATATGAATCTCATGTTGAAAGACAGATATTCATCGCATATTAAGTTTGGGTGAAAGCCATAAACTTTTCAGGAATTATACTTCTCTTTCTCTCTCAAAGTAAATATACTGCTCCCTTGTATTTATTACAATTGATGTGATCGTGAACATTTGGTCATATTGATTTGATGCCTATCAATATTCCCCCAGTCTTTCATCTTTAAGTTATCCTTGTAAGGACTTTCACTCATTTGGACAGTATGTGCAAAAAGTATAACAGATCTTTCACATTTCAGTTATCAAGAGAAAATTGAAGCAAGTAGGACACCGATGGAAAAAGTCTGGATGGCACTTTAAGCATTTGGGCTACTGAACTGATGAAGCTAATTGCATCTTGGTTGTTTAATTTCCATCTGCGTTATGGTTATAAGTGAAATAATATTCTGGCTTTTGTTCAAAGAGAACAACATTTATGCTTTCTAATGTATATACTTTCTTTGAACAAGGCACATTTTATTTTTTGAGATGTATTTATAGATTTACATTAGCCATTGTTTAGAAATAACAGTGTCCATACACCTCAGCATATAATCATGGCAGTCTTTGGATGAACACTGGCTCTTCAGCTAGGAAATGGAGATGAGCACCACGCACTAGTCATGCAATAGCATTTTGGCTGCTTGGCAGCCAGCCTACATTTATGCCCATTTTCAGTGTTATCATGATCTATGACATTTTTTACCAGAAATTGGTGTTTATTTCTGGTTTCCAGCAAAAATGCCAATTGGCTAACATGGATTAATTTAACAATTGCAGCATTCACTTAGTGACCACAGTGTTCATTTAATGACTGCCACGAAAAAATATTGTAAAATCAGGCACGGTCACATGATTGGCCCACATAATGACCAGCATGACTTACACAGGCATGACTTACACAGTCATAATTCCTGGCTCAAAGATCGG
>JANHZU010001110.1:66766-78055 GCA_032468055.1 Acrochordus granulatus
AAAGTTTAAAAAACAGGCATCTGGATTGGATTTTTTAAGTAGAAGTCGTTTCACCTTTAATCCAAAAGGCTTTCTCAATTCTTAATTTTCTCAATTCTTAATTAATTAATTTCTTAGCCTAGAATTGAGAGAAAATCTGATCCCTATTCACCTAGCCAATTATCTGGTCTGTCCATTTGAGCTCCAGCACCTTAACCATTATACTATATCGGTCATTCTCCTCCATGTGTTGCCAGCAAAAAAGAAAGAAACGTGGAACAGAATTGAGACACATTCTTTCCCTCTAAAGTCCCAGGTAAAAATCATAAAATACCACATACTAGCATTCTAGCAGATCCTGTCACACACAACTCATTTTAAAATTTAATCTGAGTATGACAAAGAACATGTAGCTACTGATTTCCCAATTGTCCAAATGGGGCTCAAGGACAGCTGGCATTTTGGAAGAGTAAATGACTTATTTAAAAACCCAAGGTCTTCACTCGGTGACCCTCAGCTTCACTAAAGGATACCCAGTTCAAAACATCCTCCCCTCCTCTCCATCCCAGGGGATCAAAATGGCATTCATTTCTGGAGGCTCTTTCACAGAAACCAAGCAGGGAAGTTGGAGATGCCCTAAACTGCTAAATCCACACACAATGGAGCCATTTGTCCTAAACCACAGAAATGGGTGGCTGAATGCATGTCCTACACAGAATTATATTTCTTGTTTGAAGGTAAGATTGCTTAGTTCTAACCAAGGCAACACAACCCCAACAAGGAGAACTTGGACCATAACAGTTTTCTCAGAAGAGTACAAAAGAGTTATAAAAATGGGTAATATATCAGTTTGAAGATTTTGACAACTCTAAATGAAGGCATACTATTTGTTCACTGAAAAAAACTGTTTTGTATTATTTGTTACACAAAATAACAATTTTTTTTGTGAAAAATGTAGCATTAATTTATCTGGTCACTTCTTTTTTCTTTTGAGGGAATAGAACCTGTATGCTTAGTAAAATAATGATAATTATGATTTTTGCATCGTAGTTCTTTTTTTTTTGAGGAAGATTTCTTCTATCATACATCATAATTTTCTTTAATTGATATATGTGTGTGTGTGTTTCTGAATAAATCTCTGCTAGTCCAAATTTAGGATTCCACTGAAAGCTAATTTTGAGACATTTAATCTACATTTTTCCTTGCTGTGATAAGAAATAATGGCAACAGTGAAAAAAATTAAAATTAAACAAGCACCATTATTGGTACTATTGGGTATACTTCTGCCACCTTAAAAACAACAGCAGCAATCTTTATTTAAGCATAAGTATGTCATCTGAACTATTTCAGTTTTTATTCTGTATTGAGTTGATCATATAGTAGGTTTACATAATAACATCAGCTCACTTTGATGATCTGCTATTTGGATGAAAAACAATTTAATCTGAATTCCCATCTATCGTTAAGTGGAAAGCTTGACAAGCTTATTTTCTAAGTTCAGTGATTGTGGTGTGTGAATAAATAGAGTCCCCACCTGATTGGTAATTGTACACTCCAGTAACCATTCTAATTTTACTATCTCTGTAATACAAGGATTGGCTGTGGGAAATACTTTCTTCCAAGCTGCTTGAACTAGAGAAAAGACCATCTGTGGTTATCCTGATAATCATAAAAAACAAAAGAAGTGGGATAACCCTCTGCCTACGTTCCCAGACCTTTTCACAACATTTCATGCACACACCCTCAGTTGCTTGGCTCTTTTATGACAATTTATCATGCTTGCTGAACCAGTATTATCAGTTTATGACAGTGGAATATTATTTATATTCCAAGTGCACAGTAGCACACACAGACTCAAAAAGAAGCTATCTAAGATCTGCAGAGATATTTGGGGTCTTAAGGATTATTTAATTTGAGGAACATGTGAAAGATCAGCCTGATGTTTTGATATAATGGGAAGCTGTAGATTTATAGTTCATTAATTAAATCTCTAAAATATTTTACATTAATTTAAAACTGAGGGATCTGAGAGGAAGATGGACATTCTAAATAGTGTTTGAAGAAATATTAGATTGGTCCCTATAAGAATTAGAGAAACTGAAGGAAGGATACTTTATATAAGTATGGAAAACCTAGAGTCCTCAAATGCTGTTAGACTTCATATCTCATAACTCCCAACCATGATGGTGCAGATGGAACTTGAAGTCCAACAATATCTACAAAATCATATGTTACTCAGTTCAGCTTTAAAAGGAAAAGGAAGTAAAAAAAAATAAGTACTTTCAAAAAAAGAAGGGAGAATTAAGATTTCATCCACCCACCAATACAGCATGCCTGACATATGCCAGAATTTGTTTCTCAACAGTGCAGTTGTCTAATTAAACCAACATGCATTCATGGCATTTCACTTCACTTAAATTGGAAAAATCTGTTGATGGTGAATTCAAGCCCTATTCCTCTTTAGTTGCTCTGATGTTTATCATAGCAGTTACGTTATTTTTGCTGTAATAAAATTATCACAAAAATTCTGTGTGACACATAGAAATCAAGCATCTAAACTTTGTTAAGAATCAGTCTGTTATCAATAAAATTTGGCAGTGTCCATTCAGGAGCCATTATCTTTGACCCTGTACCTTTCAGGAGCAGATACAGTATTCAATATTAGCTGTATGTCTGATTACTCCTAGGGAGTCTTGTGTATCACAGAATCCAATTTTTCACCTGTGTAGTTGCCAACTGCTCCTCCTTCTCTTGTTCAGAATCATTTGACCATTTGCTTACAGGCTACCTGCAGTGAGCAAGTAGAGAATAGCATCCACTGCTTCTCTTTTACATTACCACATCACTACTCAAGCAAAGGGTGGATGAACAAATACTGTAAGACATAACAGTGAAGAACAGAAATTGTTAGCGAATCCTCTCCTGTGGCATGACGCCTGATCATGTGACTCTTTATGCCCACTCTGCAAATAATTCCATTTATGGTATACAATAGTTCACAACAAGAGAGCAGCAGGAGATATTATTATAATTTGAGAATTCCTTCTGTAGATTTTCTTTTTCCATCTGGAAATAGCTTTCCAAAAATGGATTTAGTATTGCTTCAGCAAGGAGAAGCCAATTTGAAGGTCCAGATATTACACAGCTATGGTGGAGATGAGGAGGGCTAATCCCAACAGGCACCTGGAAATCCTTAAAGGATCTCCATGGTGGAGTTCACTAGGAAAAGAGAGAAGGGATACAACAGAAGGAAAAGATACAACACAGAGAGAAGATCTTGGAGGAGGAGGAGGAGGAGAATAAAGAAGGTTTAAGGCTAGAAAGAAAGAGGTGGCCCAGAAGGAGACCAAGAAAGGCTTATCTGGTTCTGCTGAAACAGGACAGACAGGATAAGGATTGGATAAAATAGGCTTGGAGGCTGTTGATTCAATGGACTGACCAGCGTCAAAAGAGATGTGAAAAGAGAGGGAAACTGGGAAATCATGTATCTGCCTGCATCTGTGCATGTAAAGATTAAAAGAAAGAATTCTTCTAAAGTTGTGCTTTAAAGCTTTAAATGTTGTAACCAATGGATCAAATTCCCAAGACAACGATGAAGTAATGTGGGAGGAAATAAGCACTTGGATTTGTCTTTGTCTGAATTATCATGATTGATGAATTGAAGAAAGGGATTTTAAAATCCCCAGATAAAATGGCAACTCTGTGCAAATACTAATATCAATAGAATAAAAGTTTAGCATATTCAGTATATGCAGTCTCAGTCTGGACCTAGCTTCATATATACTGACTTTCTTCCTGAATACTTTGAAAAACCTTTGCTTTTTTTAGTTCTTTCCCATTCTCAGCAGTGGTACATTTTACACACACATGATATGTGTAATATGTTTGCACATGATATGTTTGCACATGATATGGCTTATGATACTCGCCCAAAGAAATAGAGAATAGTTTTGCCCTCTTCACACTTCCACCTGTGGCAGAGAGTTACATGAAGTTCAGTGGACCTGTTCCTAGCCAAACATATCTGGATGTCCAGATATGGATGCCACACAGTAAGGACGTAAAATAAATACGATAATTAATTACAATGCTTGATCCAGACAGAAAAGACAGTTGTTAAGTAAAATGCACTTGGGATCTATAACCAGATCACATCATTCAGAGCATCCAGTAAGAGTCTCATTAAAATTAAGTGGCTGATATTAAACAACTTTTATGTGTGTTATTATGAGGCCACTGGATTTGGATGTGTGGCCTCAAAACAGAAATGTGACGCCCATGTGACTGCTAAGAAAGGTTGCCTGATTATCAGTTCAGCTGATTCATGTACTGGAGCGGGTAATTTATCTTTTTTTGAGATGGTTTGTTTAACAACCTCTCAGACTGAAATAGCTTTACCTGCATTACTCAGGAATGCTATAGCTCTGCAATATTTTTGCTGTCATAAATTTTAATGTGAAGGGGAAATTTTGATGTGAAAAGGAACAGCCATACAGATCTCCTATTCTATTCTCCTCATCACCATTCAAGCGATCACTCGGACTTCCTCTCTACTGCAATTGAAATTTAATAGCAGTAGAGATAATACAGCTTTAGGGAGGGAGGAAAGGAGGGAGGGAGAGAGGGAAAGGTGGAAGCAGGTCCTGCACTTTTGACACTCTTGAGAGTTTGTCAAAGCTGCTTATTCTTTGCCTCTGACATCATTTTCCAGCCATAAGTTTTATTTTGCCAAGAGAAATAGGGTATCTTAATTTTTATCTTCTAGCTTTATTTTTTTTTTTCATATTTCTATCCCATTGCAGCTGAAAGACTCTTGGTGGTCTACATTTTCTCAGTTTTCTATTTGAGAAGCAGAGCACAAGGAGGGCAGCTTTCCTGTCAGCAAAAATTGAAGCCTATCTACTTTATGCCTTCAACATCTTGATACTCATCTCGCTGTATATCCATGATGCTTTCAAAAAAGAACTGTACCCTTGGAGCTTGCTTCAGTATTTGTTTTCACATGAGCTGATTTCCCTTTTTTTTCCCTCTTCTTCTCACAAATACATTGAGGCAAGAAGGTGGAAGGCATTGGCCAGAGACATATTTTTGCACTCCCCACTTTTAAGGGACAATGTCTTGAATGGTTTCTGAGCAACTCCAACTCCAGTCCATCAACAACCTATGACATTCTATCACTTACTCTGACAATTTTCCAGTCCAGTACATTTTTCCTAAGATTTTTTTAACATATATATATTACCTTATTGATAGAAATAGATTGTGCTTAAGTTTTTAAAATAATGCAGTCTCTATCAGCTTTATTTGTCTTTTAAGTTACTTCTATGGAGGAATGCAGGGTTTTTTCCTCAAAAGCTATCTAACTTTAAGAAGAGTCTAACTCTTCTTAGACTTTTAATGGAGGTGATGTTCTATAGTTAATTGGATTTTAATGGTGCCTTATTGGTGTATCACAAATTTTGTAAGCCATCAGAGAGGCTTCTTTTTCCCTTTCCTGGATGACTTAGAAATTTCCTTAAATAAAGTGTAGGTAGAAATGCATATTTATTGGAAATATATACAAAATCATTTCTTCGTATTTTTTGATGGAGAAAGCATCATGGATCAGGCTTCTGACTGAATCCACATTAAATTGATACAGAATGGAATGAAAAGCATCACTCCCTCAGCTTAGCAGAACTGGAAAAAACTTCCACCTGAGACTCTGGGGAATTCTACCAAGCAGAATAGCATATTTGTCCAAACAAAATAATGGTCTCGTTGCCTAAGAAGACTGCACATGTACCACCTCCTTCTTTAGCCCATGCTATGTCACTTATTTATTTTATGTTTATCCCATCTTTATTTTTTTAATAAACAACTCAAGATGGTAAACTTACCTAATGCTCCTTCCACCTCCTCCTTTCACCACAACAAACCTATAAACAACCCAGTGAGCTGGGCTGAGAAAAAGTGAGTGGTCCAAATTCACCTAACTGGCTTTCGTATCTAATGCAGGACTAGAAGCCATCATCTCCTTGGTTTTTAGCCTGCTACCACTAAGTCAGATTGGCTCTCCTTGATACCTTTGATGTAAGGATATGAATGGGAATTTTGCAGTCTTTCAGACGTGGTGACAGGTGGCTTACATAACCAAGGGAAGCTCCATAAAGGCTGCTAATGGATTCCTGAATGTGTTTCCAGCCTAACAAAATGTTGAAAATAAAATATGTAAACCACCAGAGTTATTCTCATAAGAGCCTACATAGTATTCAAATGGCACCACAACAGCCAGGGCTCCCTTCAACTGGCCAATATATGAAAGATATTGGCTTTTAGTCAATTATTCCAATGTTGCCAAATTGCATTAATGTTTTGGGTGTTTGTTTGTTTTTTATATTTATTTCCCACCTTTTCTCCAGAAATTCATTTAGCCTTCCCTCCTTCCTTCCCACAACAACTATTTTGTGCGGTAGATTGGCTTTGGGGAATGTAAGTGGCTGAAAGACACGTAGGGAGCTGCCAAGGACAGATTTGAATCCAATCTCCCAAGACATAATCCTCAAATTCAAATACAACATAACCCTGGTTTGTAAGGAGAAAAGAACAAGAACATTGATGTGGCTACTCAAAGCTTGGGAGTCCAGTGAAGGGCACCATGATGCTTTGGAAGTCCTGCAATCAAAAGAGAGATGGAAGAAACAGGCAGCTATGAGCCTGGCATTGTTGTGAATAGCCATTCATGGCAATGCTACCTGCCCTCAATTTCCCTGAACCTTAATATTTCAAATCACCATCACAGGGACATGTTCCACCACCAGGACATTTTGTATATAAGATTTTGGGCAGTTTGAAAAGATTCTGGGTTGTGTGATGAAAATTAATTCCAGCATAGGGACAAAAAGAAGCAGCACTGTTGCCAGTTTGCTGGCAAGGACATATTTGGAAATGCCCTCAAGCTGAAAATATTATTGACTCGCAGAAAACCTAGTCAGATAGGAATTTCAATGCCCTGGAATGAAACATCACCCAGTACTTCCATCTCTATTTTTCAAATACTAAAATCAGATAGACATTGTACACTATTATTGATAGAGTTCAGGCAGCAGCTACCCAAAAGAAAATTGCAACAATTTTGTAGGATGATGCAGCAAAAATTCTCAAATATTTAAGCATGATGAATATATTTGGATTTTTGGGGACACATTATGGAAGGCCTGTTCAGTCACAAAACACTCTGGTGAAAAACATAATTTCACCAAGAACTTCAGAACATGTTGAAGTGACATTTGAATTTCAAATGTAAATTCACATATTTGTAATCACAAAGTACTAAATGTATTTATTTTTCAGATAGTAAATTAAAGATGCTCAGTAATACCTGTATGCCATGAGGACCACAGGCATCCCTAGAAATAGATGCTGGAAGTGGGCGTTCTGCTTGGCATTATACCATTTCCTATTTTGCTTTCAAGCCAGAAGCAACTTTGCAATCTTTAGTTGTAAAACCTTTTTTTATAAAAACTAATTGCAAGTCCTTTTCAAATAAGCAAGGAAAGTAGTTGACTTACTCTTCTTTCCTCTTTATCTTCAGTATTCCTATCTGAACATTGTAAGCTAATCAACTGAGTAAGTGTTAGAGATGTGGGGAAACTGTAAACTATTCTAGAATTTCAGTTTTAACCATTTACAACATTTATTTGTGTTGATGATCCTTATTATTTCCAATTGCTGAAAGTATTTGTCTTTACTAGTAATTTTTATAATTGCCTTGAGGTACCTTAACTTTGTTATTCTAATTGGCAGTCTGCTGCTAATGACTGAGGCTGAAAGACTGAGAGAAACACACACACAGAGAGAGAGAGAGAATTTACCAAAGTCCTAACCATTGTAATATTTGTGTAATAAATCTTTTCTAGGATCTATCCAGGTGAGGACTTCAGAATGCCTTGTCTCATGTTTGAAAAATGAAAAAGGAGAGCTGTAAAATTAAGAGTAAGTAAGGGTATTATTTACAATCAAGGATCTGGATCTCTTAATAGTCTGTCTTAAAATAGTAGGTCTCTTCTCAAATTATCCACCAGGTTTTCTAAACAGGAGAATTCTGTTGATTTCCATGTATTTCTTTAGTACTGCTGTTTATCTCTATGTTCTTGCAAGGCTCAAAACAATGTACCCCAACTGGAGATGAAGGGTTTTTATACCTACAACAAGACTCTGTGAGGTGGTTTAGGCTGAGAAGGAGTGTAAGCTTCATGACTGAGTGGGGAACTGTCCAGTGCCTTAGCCACTGCAGTACACCGAGTCACATTGCAAGATTGGCGATGAGGCTTTTATATAGGCAGAAATAAATGCATGCCTCTGTATTCAGAAACATCTAGACATGACTGCTCAACCACACACTCGATATTGCTGTAATGTGGTGGCACACTCCAGTTTGTCTGGGGAAGAAGAGATTCTCTCTGGCTCCGTTTCAAAAGGCTCCGTTAGAATGCCCTGCATGTGTATATCAAAGTAAACACTTCCTGACAACTCAGTGAATGTTTAACACAGCATTAGATATATTGTTCCAAACCTTTGATGCCTACTCCTTCCAGTATAACAACCGTTCTTGTTCATCTCCTGCTTTGGTGAGGAGAAACCTTGCTCAAATACTAGGCAAAACAGGTCCCTGGCCCTGTCTCCCTCCACGGAGATTTCAAAAAAAAAAAATGAATGGCTATCATTTAGCAGTCGCTTTTTGAAGCCCATCCAATGATCCTGCTGAAGAAACTATATGAGCAGCTGGACCTGACATCCAATCTTGCCCTTGGTGTATTAAATCATTCTGATGTAATGTCTGACAAATCATGCGGCTTGCCCATTAAATCTTTCCCAAGAATGTGCCAAGGCAGTGGGACAGAGCATGTAATGAGCCGAAGCTCCCAGCAGATAAAAAAGAAAGCCTTATTATGAAAACAAATCTTCAGGAGGTTTACATTTCATTTGGAGGACGATGTCTGGGAAGGAAAATGCAGATGCACGTGTGGGATGTATTTTTTTCCTCTCCTCCCAAAGAGATCCCACATTTCTGATTTCAAATTGCTAAGCTCTTGGAGTGAGTAGCAGTTTGTGCTTGGGTTCCAGTTGGTGTGATAGAACTTCTCATGCACTAAATAAAAAAAGAGTCATTAATATGCTAAATATGTTGTAGCCGATTGGCTCCCATGGTGACAGCTCCAATAGCTTCATGAATAATCCATGGAGCACCTGGAGGCATGAAATTTTCATATGCAGTCTCCAGAATTCTTGCAGTAAGTGCCTTCTAGGAAGAAGCAAGTGACAGATATAGTTGGCACAAAGAGTTTCATAAAATGGGACTTGGTACATATTTGTTTGTGTTACACATAAACACAACAATGAAGATTTTGGCTTACTTATCAATTGTTCAAAAAATTCTGCATGTAATCCCTACACCATTTATCGAAGTGAAAGGCACATGATCTTTGTGGGACTAATTTCTGAATAGACATTATAGGACTGCAAGGAATTATCTGTGGCAATGCCAGATAAAATGAATATAAGCAAAATCACTCAATGCAGCAGCAGCTATTAGTGATGCCATAATCATTCCAGTTTTTCTATGTTAATTAAATCCCAGTTCAAGCCTAAACAAATAGAGTAAGACAGAGTTAAACAATCATTTTGGACCAGATGCAAACTTGGAATTTTAAAAGGAAACGATGTGTGCTCTCACAAAATGGCTGCTATAGGAGTTAACTAATTCAACTAATTTGTTCTAAAGTAATTACGTATAATCACAAAAAAATCTTTCCAAAGACAAATGGTTGCAGTTGCTCCCTGTCACTATGCCTAGCACTTCAAAATGGATGGATGGATGTCATTGTCACAGACAGATTGGTACATATCTAAAGAAAGCACTGGGGGACAGCTCTCCACCATTCTAAGTTTTGAGATTAAACAAGGGGATCCTTCCTTCCTTTCTTCCTTCCTTCCTTCCTTCCTTCCTTCCTTCTTTCCTTCCTTCTGCTTAAAAATCTTAAACATCTAGGTAGGGCAGGAAGAGCATTAAAGCAGCAAGAAAGGCATAAGACTCATTTTCCATTGGGGGCAAATTGTTTTAATTTCCCAAATTCCACTCTATTCCTGGAATATGTGCTCCAGTGTTGAACAGGCCATTCTGAGCACAGAGATTTTTGAGGAACTTTTCAACTTACACATATGTCATCTCTAGGCCTTGCCCTTGGAGTAGAAAATTTAATGCTGTTTATTTAAACCAGAACTGAGACAAAATAAAAAAATATCATCCAAAGCAGAATTCAATATATAAGAGAACAAAAAGTCAATTTGAAAGATATGTAATGCAATCATTTAGCCTAAGAAATCTGAAGAGTGAAAAATATTTTTTATTCATCTTACAAAGTAATTCTAGTCCATAAACTTTAAGGACTAATGAATTCATTAGCTTTTAAAGTATTTTAAGACATTTCCTTCAGCTCCATAACAAATATTTTTATAATAGTTTGTTCTTTAGAAAGAAAAATATCCAGAACTTATTGATTCCAGGACCTAATACTATATATGAAATCATTCAGTAATTTCTTCTGTCTGAAAACTCAGAATATAAAAGGTATGTTTGGGGGGAAAAAAACAGTGGACTAGTTCAATTCCAGGAATTTCTTTCACCCTGTATGTTTACCAAAACTGTTGATGAGACTCTGGTTCTGAGTTGTGGAGCCTGTAGCTAGAAAAAAGAGGAAGGCAACCACTGTGATCATTAAATGATTTTTTTTTCTTTTTAAGTCTAAAACGGGGTTGTTAGGTGTTCCATTACTTCATAATATAACCATGGTATTCCATATACTCTGATTTAGCACATTATGTAGCATTTTGATACGTCTTTGGGACCACTGATGATACAGGATTTTTATTTATTATACATCATTTTCATCACCTCCTAATGAATGTTCACAAGCCTAAAAATTCCTGGAGCCTAAGCATTTGGAGAATTTATATCTACAGGCTGCTGACATTGTTAGGAAAAAGTGCTTCTGCAGCTCTGCATTGCCTTCTGTTCGCAACTAATTTTTCATGGGTGAAAATAAGGATACCTTTGTGCATTGAAATATTGTTTTCTGTAGACCAGGACCAATCCCTGAATATGTGCCATCCATCCTGCTGCTGTCCAATCACGCTTGCCGGCAACTCCAGATGGAAGGTGCTATATAATTGGAGACCTTGCTCGGGATGGGTATGGCTTTAATCTGTCTGCATGGTGCACGATTTTTTTGATTTTTCTTTTGATTTGTTTTAATGTTTTTGAGAGTGAGG
>JANHZU010001110.1:155964-167543 GCA_032468055.1 Acrochordus granulatus
GTCTGTACGTGTATGTGAGTGACAGGGAAGATGGAGGGTCAGTATTCCTACGCTTTGAGAAGAGTCCTGGCTGGTGCAAAGGAGATGAGAGGGAGGAGAGGGGGAGGTTATCGCTTGGAAGGAGAATCTGGAATCTGGATCTTGGGAGTTCTTTCTCTTGAATGACTTTCACTTAATTTATGCTTTTTAGGCAGCGAAAGAGAAGAACCATCGGCTCTGTTGTAAGATTTCCCACGTGAGCTCATTGTGCGGTGCTTGTCTTGTGAGTTTTTGCTCATTAACCAAATTACACTTAATTAAAAAAATTTGCTCGTCCTGCAGAAACCTCATTTTCGCAATCTGAGGTTCCATTGTACTTTCATTGTCATTGAGTAAATTATGATAGAAGATGTTTCTTTCCCTTTTCCCTCTATGATATTCTAACTGAAAAGAAAGCAAACAATATGTAAAGGTTGGAAAGTTTAACCTAGTAGCTGAGCAGAAAACTGTTCAGATTCATTACGCAGCCACGAAGGAAAAAATTGGGATGTATAGTTATATTGGCATGCACTTATATTGCTGCAAGATCCAAGGAAGGCTTTTTCCTCTAGCCTCCTACAGCCATGGATATATTGGCAAGAAATGAAACTGGCTGTAAAAAATCCCTTCCGAGATTTCAACCCCTTGTTCCACCGTGGCCCAGGTGGATGGCCTGGGGTTTCACACCGCCCATTGGCTTCAGATTGTAGATTCTCTGCTTTTTTACCCATGTGGAGAAAACAAACACCAATCACTTTGCTTTCCTTGGATGGGTTGGCTGATTTTTTGTTTGTTTGCATGTAAAAAAAGTTTTACAAATGGTCTTCATTTAGTGACTGCTCATTTAGTGACAGATGATGAAAAAGTAATCTTGCAACTGATGCCTGCATTTACCATCTTCAGAAGTCTATAAAGCAAAGGAAAGCTCATGTAAAATTGTAAAATTGTGATGTTTCACTTCATGATCGCTTCACTTAATGGACTGGGTTGCCAGTCCCAATAGTGGCTGCCAAAGGAGGACTACCTGTATTATTCTTCCTATCACTTCAGCTAGAAGAAAAACAGCAACAAAGAGATCAGAAGCGTTTTAGTTTCTCCTGGTGAACTTACCAAAAAAAAAATGGGGGAGGGCACCCTTGGAAGGCTGTGACCTTCAGTTCAAAGGTCAGGGGACTTCCCGCACAGCCCATAGTAGCTGGCTGCCCTGGAAGCATTTTGCCACAAAGAAATGAAGCGCAGCAGGAGAAGCAGCACCAGTCAGAAAACACAACCTCTGACGCATAGCAGGAAAAGACAAGCACAAGTCGTTTTGCGATGAGGTGGGTGGTGGACAGAGGAGAACTGCAGCAAGTCAGCCCGGAGTACGAATGCGTGAGAAAGAATTTCACCCTGTTGTCTCTCGGAAAGGGCCGTCATTTTCTGGCTAGGCCGTAAACGTACCTCAGCCCATTTCGCTGCCAGGCAACGACGCTTTAGGCCACCCTGTGCGCTTCTCTATGGGTACACATCGACCACTCCCCTTAAGAGTCGTCATAGGGGGGCTGCAGGTATGAAACAGCACATCCGTATCTTCATATATGTGCGGACACTTACGCGATAACTTTCTCACGATTTCCCTCTTATTTCTTTTAGGGACAAATTCGACACGGAGGGCCAATCGTGGAAGCTAAGCTGATAGAAACAATCAGCTTTCTGCTCCAGCCTCCAGGCGCAGATGTGGAGCTCTGTCTGAAGCCGCCGCGATCAAGCCCCGTCCTCTTTGAGGAAAGTAGAAACGCTTAATCGTAATGTTTGCATCACCATGGTAACCGCTGGGGCTTCACCTTCCTCTGGCCTTTCATCTTCTTCGCCTGCCTGGACTTCATTCATCCCCCTTCCCTTTTATCAGGATCTTTCTTTCAAACGCTGCTTGTGGTTATCTTTATGCTCCATGCAGTGTATAGCGCACCAGTAAGCCTAAAACATTAATAATTACCTTGGGGAAAATCTAATTTGGTTGTTGTGGATAAATCTAGATGGGGTGAATGGTAGAGATATGATAAATAAAAGCCATGCATTAAAGTTTGTTATGAAGTCTGTGCTCAGTTTAAAAAATATATACTCCTAAAGGAGCATCCAAGCTTGGTGGATTTGCAGCCAGGATAATATTAGTAAATTACTACCGCTTTCTTCTGAAAAATGAATAGAGTGAGTCAAATTCAGATCTCCTCTGGGAACCCCTTCAACTCAAAAGTCAATAAAATTGCTTATTTCTAAGAGTGGGAAAACATTTTGGATATTTTATATCAACTTGGCTTTACTGTTAATTGGTTAACTCTCTCGGCTGCTGTATATATTTATTTTTTGGAGGTTTTTATTGTTTTTAATTGCTTTAACCATTTTATTCTTTTAGAATTGTAAGCTGCCCAGAGTCACTTGCCTGAGATGGACGGCTCTAGAAACTGAATGAAATAAATAAATAAATTTAACTTTAGAATTAGTTGGAATCAATAAAATAGGTTTATATTTAAATTGTGTGTTTGGAGAGTCTGAGCTGCAGTAAGGTACGGGGGGCAGATGTTTAAAAAAACCAAGAATCGTGAGATATCTGTATTTTGAAATGGTTACCTGTAATAGATGCAAGAGACAAATTAGCTTTTAAAACTTCTGGCATGCTCCAAATGTATAATATCAATTATCTGTCAGCTATTGGTTACTGATGACTTTGTGACCCTGAGTTATTCCTGAGGGGAATTCAAAGCAGAAGTTTATAATGGGGACGGCTCACTGTTTCTTCTGAGTTAATAATGTATTAGCTGTTGAAGTCATTTTATCAGCCGGAGACTCCTGGAAGAGGAAGATAATCTCTCTGAAATGGTCAGCGATTGGAACTATTGCAATAGCTAGGATTAAATCTAAGCCAGTTCTTTGCCATTAAAAAAAAAATCTTACAATGTTATCCATGAGTTTCAGAGGTTCTGTTTCAGTGATAAGAATTTGGCACAACGCTCTAGGGAAAGGTTGTCTCTAAAGACACAGATTCAGCCAGATGATAAAACTACATCGAGGGCAAGTGAATTTTGTCCTTGGTGCAGTTGTATGATCTGGCTGAATTTTACTGCTAAAAGCAGCATTTGGATGCAATTGCCAGCCTGCAATTCTGGCACTTTTGCTGGAATTGAGGATATGAGAAGAACTTAAAAAAATAATAAAAGTGAAGATACAGAGTTGTGAAAGAAACCACTCCTGGGGGGGACACACAATCTCCCCAAGTACTGAACATATGTTCTGAAGGGTGTGTGTTAGCTTTACTATAATGACAGAAAGCTGAAAATCTTTACGCATTTGTATGAAGGATTTCCTGAATCCATTTAAGAACATGAGGGCACTCTTGTGCAACAGCTAATGGCCATGCCTAGATGACTTACAAAATGGTTGCCCAAATCACAACCAATTACAATGCATCAATTTACTGGAAACATATTGTCAGCCCATCTAGACCTGCTCCCTCTTTTATTCTTTTTAAAAGAAGGGGCACACTTTCAAGGAAACCACTGGGCTTTAGCCAGTCCTCTTGTTTGTTATCAAAGAAAGGTTTTGGAGCCCATTTGGAGTCCAGAGGCATTCTTGGAAAGGAAGAAGTTGGAAGAGATCCCAGTGCTTTTCAGCAACATTTCTTTTCTGAGTGAGTGAGTCAGTCAGTTGGGGAAGCTTTAAGCCTAAGGGGTGCACAGTGACTCCTCAGCTACTGTGTTGATAATCTCAGATAGTCAGTGACAAATGAAGGCAGGGTAAGCTGCCTTGTTTTGAATTCTGGCCTTATTAAGAAGTACACCCAACACAAATAAGGGCTTTGTTTGGGTCAGGTGTTTGTAAGGGCCTCCAATACCAAAAGGAAAAGGACAGGAACGCCAGATGCTGGGGAGCAGTGGCAGCAGGAAAAAAAAGGGAGCTGTCAGCATTCATCATAACAGCTGCTTGGCTCATTCCATTAACCATACAATTTTTTGTTAGGTGGAAATGATACTCAGCCAAACACTTAGAGATGAAGGAATAACAGAAATTCTTTCTATTTCTTTCTGGTGGGGTATGAGTCGGAAGGCGAGGATACAATGGAGACATTGGCAGAGAAAGAAGAGGGCAGAGGATAAAACAGGAGAAGTAAGGGCAAGTAGCAGGAGAGAATAGGGACAAGTAACCATGGTAAATGTCTCTGAGAGCATGGTTTTCATGTCTTCCTAAATCTGGCTCTTTCGCTGTATATACAGACTGCTTGTAAGATATTCAGATACATATAAATTCATTCCGCTTTACTAGCCATTGCTTCTTTTTTCAATTTTTATTTAAAATGTTTATACTGTGTGGCCCCATTTACGAATAAAACAAACACAAAAAACGAATAAAACAACACAGTAATAATTTGCAACTTTCCCTTAGAGGGATTTCACATGGAACTTCCACTAATATAAATAGCATTAGTGCAAAGTCTATAACCCAGCCACTGAGGTTAACCCGTGTAGCCCTAGTCTGTCTTTTTACACACATTGCTCTGATGTAACTTTTTTTTAAAATACAAAGTTCTCTTTTTTCAAGCATATCTTTAAAATGAATGTTTTGGAAGATGTTGACTGAAAAAATTGGGACACAGATTTTTGGTTACATCTAATAAAAAAAATCAAGTTACCTTTTTAAGAAAGTTTGCATATTTTTTGCAATTTTGCTACAAATCATGACCTTGGTTAATGAGAATATACGCAGTCATTCTCTTTAATATCTATGTGGCAGCAATCTGTTTTCATGAATTTTATACATCTTTATTCATAGAAAACATTGTGGGTAACTTACATATCTCTACCTGCTTGTCAGCAAGATTTATGCTTTCACTCTAACAGTGGATGAAGAGCTGGCATTCAGTTGCAACCATTGTGGTGGACACTCAGTTGTTCCAAATGACAATATGGTCATATGGAAAACCTTCAAGGTCCTTCAGTTCATCTGATAAATCAGATGGTTTTTATCTGGTCATGGCACTTGTTAATGAAGGAACATCTGCAGGAATATAAGCAAGACCATTCCATCTACACAATAAGCTTGGTAATCTAAGTAAAAAGTTTGATGGGCTGTGGTATACTAAACCAAATATAGGAAAATATTATTATGAAGTGCTGCAGGTTCTCTTGCATAATATTTTGAGAGCTGCAGATAAACATCAAAGAAAACAAACCAGGGAGGAATGTTTGAAGTAAATTAATTAGAGGGGCTTGACATTGTCAGTTTGACCCTCCATCCACACAGGATAATTCTTCAAAACCAGAACTAAGCAGGACCAAAGGCAGAGTCAGAGGGAGAAGCTGGCCAAAAAGAAAACGGAGAAGCTAGAATGCTGCCACATCCTCTACTCCAACCTCACTTCATGGGATGGTGAGAAGAACTATTTTAAGAGGTTAAAAGGAATTCCAGAAGACATGCTCTGTAGGCCTTCCCTAACATTTTTCTCCCTTTCTCTGTCTGTCAGACTATCCTTGTTCTCTCGCACGCCTGTCAGTCATTTCTCTTTTTTTTTCCACCAGCTAAACAGTAGCACTGATGTCATTGGATGCTTCAACCTTTGCAGACAGACTGGAACTCTACTGGGTAGGACTTAAATTAGAATTTGTTTCTCCCCATCAAGTCCAAGCACTTATTCAGGACTTCTACATGCATCTCTGGTTGGCATCTCTGGTTAGCCTGGGCTGACAATGAAGGACATTATCCATGTCCTGATGACACCATACTCCAAACTAACAGATGACTTCTCGCTTCATGTAGGTATTAAAAAGGTAAATATAATTAAAAGCATGACCAAATTTTACATGCCTCAATGACTCAAACACTCTTAACTTCATGATACTTTAGGCCTTAACATATCCATGTATGTCTTGGTCACTATAGTATCTGGAGGCAGCTAATATGGATGAATAAACTGATTTCTGCTGATTGAATCAAAGTTTCACTTGATCTTTCCAAGGAAGAGCATTTGAAGGTGTTCATCTACACAGATATCTGCTGATCTTCATATTTTAGATATTAAAAGAGCACATGCAAAAGAGATTCAGTCTTCGGTCATTATGTAGAAGTAGTCACCCTATGGAACACCTCTCTATTCTTGAAAGGGAAACAATTTTATAGCAGGGCAAATTGCACAGTACTAAAAAGCCTATGAAATAATGATTGATATAAATGATATATAGATGTATCTCCCAGCTATATAGGAATATTTTAAATACGTTAAAAGCATTTACATTTGTCAGCCATCAATACCTTGTTTCCTTTTTTTACAATTCCAGATTCACAATCCTCTGGTAGAGCACACATAGATTTTTCAGCCATTAATGTTGCATCTTGATGACAGTGATGCCTGAACTGTTAAATTGAGTGTAACAATGCTCTTCCCTCCAAGCTATAATAGAATGAATTTTGCTTTTGCTGAAGCTAGCAGCTAAACACCTTTGAACCTAATGTGTCACTATTACTCATTTGGCAGCCTGCTTGCATTACAACCAGAGAGGCCACATGCTATTATTTCAGCACTTAGTATGTGAACTGAAGTATTCATTGCCAGTGTCGTGCTTTTGCCAAAGGCCTCATCTTGCATTAACAGGCCTGTGCTTAGCAAAACAATATTAAGCTTTCTCCTTTCAAAGTGTTTTGCTCAGGCTGATGATGTAGAAGTGCTTCTGATATCATCAGTTCTCTGCCTCTTTCCTGAAAAGTACAAGATGTGACAGTATGGAACCACTGAACTACAACTATGTTAAGGTAGCACTAGTGAAATACTTTCAGATTTCACTTTAGCCTTCTCCAACCTAGCACCCCAAAATAGATTGGATCAGAGCCTTCATTACCTTCACCTGAATGGCCGAGCCAACACCATATATCTTCATGAAAAAAAAGCTACTATGAACCACCTGAGCTGAGAGAGCAAATAAGCAGTGCAAGATATCACAATGGGGGGATGGTGGTTTCCCAATTTGCAGATGGATTGATTTGACAGTGCAACTGAGAAATAAATCCTTGCCTGATCAATATCCAAAGGATAGAAGTCCAAGAGAACCTAAGACCTTCTTTGCCCTTTCTCTTTAAGCACCTATGCAAATATGCTTGGTGGATTTTATCCCAAACACCAGCAGATTGGGCAGCTTTCTTAATGCTCAGAGATGAGATGGCATTATAAAGGGGGCTATTAAGGATTCCTTGGTAGCTGAATGGGAGAAAACATATCCATACAATATCTTTCATGTTTAATTTTGTTTCAAAAGGACCTTTTGTGAGAATCTCACTGCTATCTGATTAGGAGCAAGAGAGGCAGAGTTTCCCATATCTCTTTATCCTCCTTCCTCAGCAGATCATGAAAAGTGTTGACTTCTCATAGCCCAGATGCAGCTGCACAGGTTTTGCATAATTACCAATGGTGCCACAGTAATTAACTTTCAGATAAATGTGATACTCTGATCAGAAATGCTTTGCATTTCAGCCATCCTGTTAGCAAGCAACTGTCAGCCCTGGACAGTTTGACTGAGTGGGTCCTGCCAAAAATACCCTCCCCAACATCTGCTCTGAAACAAATACAAACTCAAAAAGATGTTTGAAAAGCTTCTCTGTATGTTAACTCATTTTGACCCTCCTCTCCCTCCCAAAATTGATGGGGGTGCTTCAATTTTGATATATTCTATATCAAGATACAGAATATAGGAGCTTCCTTTTATTACATCAGATTTGTCCACTTACTTTAAGGACAATTGAAATAATTCATTCATCAGAATTTGTAAATGAAGGACTATTTCTGCATGTTGAAATTTGTACTTCTCAGACTATTGTTCTACAGTCCGCAGTTCCAAAAATACACTAAAATGTGTTCAAGTGTACATTTGAAAAAAAATGCATGTATTTTTATTACATCAGATACATACACAAAAACCTGTATATTGGTGAACATTTTTTAAAACAATAAAAAATATAACCAGAATCCCTTATTCTCAGACTCGTCTAATACAGCTTGTCCTCATTTAGCAACTACAACTGGGACTGACAATATAATTGTTAAACAATGTAGTCACTAAGTGAAGCATCTCAATTTTGCAATCAGCTTTCCTTTGCTTTACAGACTTGTGAAGGTCAAAAGGGTGAATATTTTTTGCAGAGTTATTTTTTTATCACTTTTGTAACTACAAATGGTCACTAAATTAAGCAATCCCTAAGTGAGAACCACCTATATTATTTCTTTCATTGTCTGGTATTGGTTCTTAAAGAACTGAAAATGTCATAGGTTCAGAGATTACTACATGAAAAATACATGCTCTATCTGTGATAGAGGTACTAACAGGAGCAGCATATCCCAATATCACTCCACACTTGACATACTAAAGACAACCATTGTAAAATATTATTTATTGATACCCCACCTTTATTATTTTTAAACAACTCAAGGCAGCAAACATATTTAACATACCTTTCTCCTATTTTCCACACAACAGTAACCCTATGAGGTGAGCTGGGCTGAGAGAGAGTCACTGGTCTAAGGCCACCCAGCTCGCTTTCATGGCTAAGGTGGGATTAGAATTTATCCAGGTCTCCTGGTTGCTAGTCTGCTACCTCAATCACCAGATTAAACTAATATAAAACTATTCCACACTCAGGAGTTAAAGTGGTATTCATCCATCATTGAGTAGGTAGGAAACCATATGGCATGAAAAACACTACCCCCATTGCCATTCTATATCCTGCCTCTATTGTGTCTGTTTCGATTTCTCTACTGAATGATGCTGTCCTCATGTGCATGGTGCATGATAGGCAAAGCAATAGACTGATTCCTCCAGCTTTGCTGCCTCCCCTTCTGCATCTCAACATCTGTCAGGGGGAAAATGTGCTAATCATGGCACTGTAGAAGGAATGAGGTGGTCTGATTGTAAGATTCTGTCCATCATATTTACGCTCTTTTCTGGTCTGTCCTCCTACATCCTATTCTAGTATAACTCAAGTTGAATAAAGTTTTTAAAAAACAGAATGCAATCACAAAAGGAACTGAGTTACCAGCAGGACTTTTACTTAAGATTTCCCATCACATGCCTTCCCTAACAATGTCATCTTCCAGTTTCCCCCATGTTCTGCTTGAGGGGCCATAGGGAGGGGATGGGCAGCTCTTGGTCTTTTACTATTAATGCTATTTTAGCCTTGCATTAAACCAATAAGAGCTTAGAGGACTTGTCAGAACCACCAGCTGAGCAGTGTAGTGCTCCTCTGCATTTCAATTTCACCATTTCAATTTACCAGCTGCTGACTGCTTATACCATTCCACAGAGGATGCACAATGGCAACATTGACAAGGTTGTCTGTGCTCTATATGGGCAGGTGTGAGCTTTCAGCAGGGAACCCTTTGCCTGCAGCTGAAGAGCAGTTGCCAGACAAACTAAAGGGAGATGCTATGCTAAAAACTAGAACTGTGCCACTTATGCACAAATCCAGGCCAATTGCAATCTGTCTTGCCAGCTAAAAGAAAATGCCTGTTGATGCTTTGCAATTTCTGTCTAACCTTTACCAGTTTCATGATGAGCCAAGTGGTTATTATTATAGAAGGGGGTTAACTGGAAAGCTCTAAATGGAATTCTGTGCTGATTGTTCATAGGGTATGTTTGCTCTCCGCCCTTCAAAAGAAAAGATGTATGGCTTTTTGCTCCCTCCAGCCCTGAATACCTTAGGCTTCATTTTTGTAAAGTCTTGCTTACTTACATCTGTCCTATTCTAGGAGGTTGAATGGAAAAAGAACACAGTAGGCACACGCTGTCATCTGAGTGAAATGTCTGTGATCTGTATGGGGAAAAGACTGAATAAGTGTTTTCTTCAGGAATATAAAAAAGCACAGAAAAATAGTATTCTTAATCATTTGTAGAAAGAGAGGGAGGGATTAGGAAGAAAAACAAACGAAAAGTGATATTTATTACAATGACAGTCTAGTGCAGTAGGATGAATACATATAATCTCAGAAATAAAAATGGCTGCTCTTAAACAAAACTTTTGGCTACCTTAAAACAGGTTAGGCTCATCTGTCTTCTGCTTCCAAGAATACTTACATGGTTGAATAGCATCTATTTCATATCAGCCAGTATTTTTCAACAAGCCAGTTCTTTCTGTGGTTTGCGAATGAATGGAAAACTTGAGCAGGGATGAAATACTTTGGTCTTGCTAGGGTGCAATGGAATGACCTTATTTCATCTCCAGTTGCCAATGCTGTTTGAAATGATAAAGTCAGAAAACATGTACTTTTCCAGTAAAACATGTACAATTGTTCTCCCTTGCCACTATGCTTCTAGCATTTGTTCTGTGCTGCTACAAATATTGTGCATTCCATTTTATTAATGTGCAAAACCAATTACAAAAAAACTCAATTACACTAGCCAACATTCAAAAGAATGAATCATTTCAATGCCATTAATTGTTCATTCCTGACAACAAAGTCATTTTCTTCTCATTAATTAAGGACGGAGGAATTTTCCAGGGAAGTGTACTGGGTTATCTATATGTTGTCAGGACTGTGGTCCTAATACAAATGTACTCTGTGTTGTGTGTGGATGTTTATGTGTGCATATGAGCGGAGGGGTGGAGAGACAGTACATGAGAATTTTTTTTCAAGCTTATACGGCTTCATTATTAGCATATTTTATGTATTTTACAGCTCAGTTAAATAAGCAGTTGGGAGGGGGATGGATGCTTTAGAAGGATTAGAGACTTTAATATCTGAAGCACAGATGGCTTTTGAATAACCAGTTCAGATTTTTAAACAAGTATGCTTCCAGTTTTAGGGTGTTAATTATGTCTGCAAGGGTAAACACATTTTAGAAACCCAGAGAATGAAATTAGTATATGGTGGATGCTATATGGGGAAAGTGTATGCATTAAGGAAGAGTTCAGCTCTCATATTCCTGCATACATGCATGTACACATGCTCACATACATACATGTTTTTTTATCTAAAAACTGTCCTGTCTTGAAGTGCTTATCCCTCCAAATTTCCAGCAGAACTTTTATGGGACTTCAAATCTTTTCCCCTCATGTTACAACTTACTCTTTCCAAATTGGCAGGAGTGTATCCATCCTGTGAAGATGGATGAACAGAGCTATATAAAAGATTCAGTAATTGCCAGGGAAGTTTGCCAAGTATGACATGCAAGCTAACAGCTTGAAGCCCATTCAGACAATCATCTGCTCCAGAGTCAGATCTTTCCAAGTCAGTTTAATCTTCTGCTTTTAAGAGTCACACTGTCCCCTCACACTTTAAAATCACTGGGAAGAGATTATAGCTTCTATCTTTCCTCTTGTTAGTGGCATATTTACAAGCTCTGGGAGAGTTGAGATCAACATACAATTAGTTTAGCTCATTTCTGTGTTAAAAGTAGAGGTGATGGAGCAGTCATAGATACAAGTTGTTGCTTCATTCACTTCATTCACATTCACAGAAATAGGTAGAAAATGTGGCAACTGTCTAACTTAAAATAATGACAATACCTTTACCATATTCTTTGGCTGGGACAAGGAAAAGGAAAATACTG
>JANHZU010001110.1:177451-196444 GCA_032468055.1 Acrochordus granulatus
AACATCTAGCGCGGTCCTTGTTAACCCGGGCGACGACCGAGCCGGTATGGATTTCTGTAATTTACTTCTCATATTTTATAGGTGGGAGACACTCTTCATCTGGCTCCTCTGATGAGACCTGTCCAGTATGGTGAAACCTCTGGCAGAGTTCTCATCTTCTTCAGAGCGCACAAGCCCCCCAACCACAGCAAGGTGGTGCCTCACTGGAGGGAAATCCTTATTACATGACCATAAGTATGCTGTGTCACTGTAAGTATGAGGTCCAGTTGTAACTTCCATTTATTCAGCACCATTATGGGTTCAAACAGTTGCTGCATAAATGGTCATTAAAAGAAGACTGCATGTATATCTCTATATCTATTTTTAATGGCTAAAAGGCTGAGCTGTATTTCATATCTCATCTTAGCCACAGATTTACAAAGAATATGTAGAGTTCCATGAGTTTTTAATCTTATAGGATTTCAGCTTAAGTGGCCTTATGAATTCCACCTATTAATTTAACTTTCCTATCCCTCATCTTTATATAAACATAACAAGACTCTCTAATGGGGACTTGTAAGAGCTAAGTGAAAATACTGAACAACTTTTGTTTCACATGTATAAATTAATATTTTTCTCTGTGTTGTATTTACTACAGCACCATATCTTTAAATTCTACTGAGATAACCTTGGGAAATTTGTTTAAGGGCATTCAGGGCAAATTTATACTTTATTTCAAGTTCAAGAGAGTAAGAGAATGGTCCGATACCTTTCTTGGAGATTGAAAGTTGGTCTACAGATTCTGGGCCTACATCTGTGTTTTAAATTCAAGAAGACCCAAACAACTGTTTTCAAAGGAAAAGCTTTTCAGTACATTCACTGTGATGGGGTATCTCCTTTAAAAACGGAAATATTTCAATGCAGTTTAATGCATCCTTTTATGGTATAATTATTCAGAATCCTTTTAATTGATTATACTTCATTTTCTATCCCTTGGGTTCCTCAGGCAAAAACAGTATATATTTTTGTAAGACTTTGTAAGCATTAAGAAGTCTTCATTTTTCTTTGTATGTAGACCTACTGGTTTTATGTAAAAGTGACTTTCATGAATTAACTTCTATCCAATGTTTGGCATTACAGCCCTCCCATTTTTCTGTCCATCTCCTCTTTCTTTCCTTCTGAACTAATGTCTTTATCTAGAGAGACTAAGTTTTGATAGTAGCTCCCACAGCTAAAATCCTGGAAACATGAATGCTTGGGGAGATCTTCTCTCATCCACAAGCCTGCTGTGGGCTAGGGAAGAGAAGGCAGGCTGAGCAAGAGGAAGTTACTCCTATCTTTGGCAAAGGAAAGACCAACCTAGCCCCCACTGTCTCTTGATAGTATTGTAGGAACAACTGGAGACTGTTTTGTACTTCCTTCTCTAAGATCATCTGTCCTATTCAGTTCTTTCTGGATGGAAGTGAATTCTCCTGATTGTCAATGGAGGCAAGAATAGCTGGGCATCAGTACCCATATTGTCCTGAACATAATCTGGCAATGTGGATGTCTCTTCTAATGTCACCTAACAAGGTCTCTGTTTGTGTGTGATTTCTGTTGTGGCACTGCTCTTTAGAATAATATTCCCTCAGAGATCTCTAGGGCACCACCCTAATGCTGTTCAATAAGGGGTTGGAAACATGATTATTTTCCCTCACCTTCAGAAAGGATGGTGGATTAGTCCCTGTATGATGTTTATGGAAATGATTTTATATGTTTTACATAGTCTTTCTAGATGCATATTAATTGTTTCTTTTTTAAATGTTTGGGCTTTTTTATTTTGTAAAGTGTCCAGAGTTGTTTGGAGATGGGCATTTTTAAATCTAGATGAGATAAATGATGAAAGAGAGATTACTATGAGCACAATCTGGAAAATACTCATTTATCCAAAATCAATTTTGCAACGTTTCTGTGAGATGGTAGAAACAATTGGTAAGAGACCTCTTGGTACTCCAGTCCCTTGTCAGAAGACTACTGGGGTGCTAGACTGCAGATACATATAAGAAATATTTTTCACAAGCTGCTGAAAGGATCATTTGATTGAAGATTTATATATATGTTTATTTCAGTTTTGAAAAATAATATGGTTGATACTGACAAAGACAGAAAGAGACTCCATTTTTAATACGTACCCAGGACTTTCTGATGCTTGTTAGCAGATGCTTGTACAGTGTATATTGTAATCAACTCCATTAGAAATATACACACAGATACAAATACACATACCAGCGATGGGCAGCCAACCAACAGTTTTCCTGTGCCAGAATGAAAAGTGACTTTGCTTCTTGCAATTAAGAATGTAGAAGAAAAGCCACTGGGCAGATAGCATATGAGCTATCAGAGTTGTAATTAAGTAATGCAGCATGATATACAGAAAGGCTGAAAGGAAAATGAGCAATGGTGATGATACATTAATGAGCTAATATACCATTATCAAATAGGAAACAGGGGCAGATAAGAGAGGTAGGAGTTTGAAATTAAACCATTCCATGTTTGATCTCCTTTCCTAACTGACCAAGGCTATACATAGTCCTTCTTCCTTTATTTCTGAGGAAACAAGAAATTGAAAAGACTTTGGAAGATGCAATAAGGGGGAGAGTATACCAATATATTAAATAAATTAATGTTGAGTGATTTGAAACAATGGGTGTAGCTCAAGTGTATTACAAAGTTATTAAGACAAGGAAGAACTGCAGAATTATTTCTGAAGAACAAAAATGCAAAGTCTGTGATAGGAAGGAAAACAAGAGGTAGAGTTTATACTGTGGAATGGCAGACATAGATTATTTTCATGCTGCACACCGAGAAAAAAGGTACTTTCTAGCAAAAAGCTACAAATACCTTTAGCAATTCTCATTTGGGATTCCCCCCAAGGTTGGGACAGGATGTTTGGTAAACAAGATCTATGTGATGCTTTGCACATTTTGGAGTTCTGAGTCAGACCTCAGCAGAATATCACTATATTGGTGACTGTTGTTTTATTCATCATATTGTTTTAAATTTTTAGTTGCCCAGAATCATGCACTGAGATGAGAAGCCATATTTTAAGTTCAATACATCAATAAATCCATTTTCTCAAAGAACTATTGTGTTCTCAGAAAATGTTTGGCCTGCATGCAAAATTTCAGGTTAGCCAGCAGCAATATATAAAGCAAGTTCTGGATGGATGTTACACATTACTTATCTATTGAGCCCCCTGAGATTTCCACTTGCCACCAATAATTCTTGTGTAGGTGCAATAAGGAAAATCCAAGGGGAGGGAGACACCATTTCCTTGTCTGATTGTGCATACATATCGAAGTCATTACATATCAATAGAAGTAATTTATGCATGAGTAAAGGCATTATAAACACAGCCAGCGTGTCCTTTGATTCTGTTTCTCTGCAATAGCTTCTACAGCGTTGAAGGTGAGAGGCTATTCAGTATAAGATGTAGTCAAGCAACACTGAAGATGTCACTGGTCCTGCTGAATCTACTGTCAAAGTTAGGCACTGCTGAAGATTTATCATGTGATATCCATGTTTCATCTCCCATTTAAATTGTACTCTGGAATTTATATTGCATAAGAATTGTCTACTGGACTTTTCTTCTTTCTAAGAATGTCAGTGAAATCTTTACATATCTTCTGATGATTAAAATTAAATGGGAAATACATATTCTTAATAGATACTTGAGACCATGAATTTGGAACTTTCATTTGGAACAAAACAAAGACCTCTGCCAATCACATTTGTTCTAGGCCCTGACAAAGGAAAGGTAAGAAAATACATCTCAAAGGAAATGCTATTCACTGTGGTTCTTCTCTTAGTTCTCCAAAATATTTGCTAGTTCCACCAGACCAGTCTTTGGTTAATAATTCTGAATTGCAAAACCAATTTATGAAGGTAGAGTGGGCTGAAAAAAAAATGGAAGAGGCAAGAAAGTTGTGATGGTGTTGATGAAGATGCTCAAAAAGATGCAGGTGAAAGTTAAAAAAACAAAAAGTCAAACGTGTAGAAGAAAGGATGATTTACAAGTAATGGATGGAGACAATAGTGGATGGTATTGGCATAAATAAGATTTAAAAAGATAAAGGTTTCTTCTGCCAGCTGTGGCCGACTCTAGAGGGCAGTGCTCATCTCCGATTTACAGCTGCGGGAGCTAGCTTTGTCTGAAGATGTTTCTGCGGTCATCTGGCCGGCATGGATGCTGTTACCTTTCCCACCAAATGTGGTACTTATTTATCTATTTGCATTTTACAGGCTTTCAAACTGCTAGGTTGGCAGGAGCTGGTGCAAGTAGCAGGAGCTCACCCCATTACACTTGGATTTCAAACTGCCAACCTGCTGACTTTCCAGCCGACAAGCCCAGCGTCTTAACTGCTTGGCTACAGTGTCCCTGAAGTAAGATTTACAGATTTCTTTTTTTAGTTCTCTCTGCCTTTTTTGGCTTATTATTTTTAACACTTTTAGCACTTTGCATAGCATTGCTTATTACAAAAGGGAGTAATGTGATGGGCATACATACTTGGGTAATTCAAGCTGGAAGACTTGACTGATTTATTTAGGATGGGGGAAGGAGCAGAACATTACTTGCTTAGAGTTTAATTTGTTTTTACCTTTTCTCTTTTTCCCCTCTGCTCTTTTTTTTTGGCAAAAATTATATGTAAGAATTTAGTATAAGCTTTAGAAAAATAGTCTGAATATGAATTCCTTTCCCACTTCTTTATACTTGGCCAAGATTGATGTACTAACTTCATTATTCATATCTACTGCCTTAGCAATACTAGGCATGTTGTATATATTTAAATATTATAATGCATGTTGTATATATTTAAATATTATAATGGTGAAAGAACCAAAAGATAGATTAAAAAAATTGAAACCATTTTCCTGACTGAGAGTTTTAAAGAGCAAACAGCAAATCAGTGGCCATTTTTTGTCTGGACAGTGTTGCCGTAGTGTGAAATTGACAACCTCAATAGATATTTCTATTTCTTTCCATATTTTGTTATGGGATTCTACTTGGGACCAAAATGTTTTCATAGTACTTTTCTTCATCATGTAGGAGGTTATCTGAGTGGGCATGAGTAACTGTATAATCATTACCATGTCACTTTTTGTGCCAACTATTATCAGGGAAATATATAACATGACCTGCCTATTTATATTTCAATTTTTATGCCATTTGTATGACATGCTGATCCATCATCAAATTTCCTAATTTTTGATTCAAGCTCTGATCAAGATCTTTAGCATTTACCTTCCCACTATATGCTACCTGACTCAAAGCCAGGGGCTGCTCCTCCCGAACCCTAGCCAGCTGCTAGGACAAACTGCTACAAACTTCAACCAGGGCAAGTATAGAAATACTTATTCATACTGAATTGGATGCATGATATCATAATAAAGCTAGATCTGACTGACCACATAGCTACCCAGCGAAACTGAGGATAGGAAACACATCCTGCATGCTACATTTGCTCTGTGATATTGTCTCATACTCAAATCCAGTTGGTTAGGTAGCACTGCCACATTGTCAAATGAATTACAGCATTCCTAATTGGCTGGAGTGTGTATATAGATGCCCATGTAGAAGCTGGGGGGGAAATCCTATACTTTCTAGGACAGCCAATTAATTATAAAGTGCAGAAATAAAGTAAAGAAGGTTCAATATAAGAGACCTCCTTACTTTGCTGAAACATTCAACCAAAGTCCAAAAAAATATGAACAAAGCCTTCTGGATCATGGCTTTGAGAACCTGCGCATACATAGGATGCTCCTCATTTTTTGGATGCACCCTCTCTGAAAACTAAG
Organism: Acrochordus granulatus; assembly: GCA_032468055.1. Classification (NCBI taxonomy): domain Eukaryota; kingdom Metazoa; phylum Chordata; class Lepidosauria; order Squamata; family Acrochordidae; genus Acrochordus; species Acrochordus granulatus. The sequence goes on from JANHZU010001110.1 coordinate 183,266, forward strand.
AACAACCACATATTTGGAACTGAGTGGCTAATTGGATTTCCATACATGCCAACAGGAGGATAATTAAGAAAAAAGCCCCAAACGAATTATAGAAAAGATGGACAATTATGTTATCTGCAGTTTAAGAAGAAGACTTCTGCTTTGGATTCACCAGCAAACTCACATTGTTGATTTGCTCTAATTTTCTTGTAGATACCACCTTATCTTTCCTGCCTCTGCCATTATACTGTCATATTTATTATTAGAATTGCTGAATATGATTATGCTGCTAGTAAATATGATATTATTAACAATTAAACTCCAATTTTGTTTTTAGAAAAGTAAAACAGAAAGACGGGTTGATTGGCTTATTTGAAAGCTTTTTCTGAAAGTGTTACAGTTTTAAATCTGACTGACTTAGAAGAATTACAATTTCACTGATATAAGTATGCTAAAACAAAACAGGAGGAAGACTGAACTATTTTAGAAAATCTCTGAAATAGATAGAGAGGCAAATAGAAGACAGAACACCTTAAACTGAGACTTTATGAATGGTTGTTTTATATGTTTATTAATTTATTAATCGCATGTATAGCTTGGCTTTTGTCTAGAATCTTAAAATGTATATATAGTCTCCTTTTTTTCTCATAACAATAGTCCTGTGAAGCAGGCTGGACTTCAGCTAGGTCTGCTGGGTCCTAATTTAATTTCCAAACCCAGAATATCACATTGGTTCATGCTATACATAATATCTGTATTTTTAACACAAAGTAGAGCTTTGATCTAGATCTCAGTGAATATAGATAATCTGCTAATGGGAAAGATGCACCTGCTACTCCAGAAATAAAAGAACAGGTGATATGGAAACAAGTAGGAAATTATTCTGCTTCTTAACATCCTTTCAGAATGCAACCCAAGTGTTCATTAGCTCAGGATGTTGGAGAATTTAATATCTGAGGATCCAGATGCAGACTCTGCATTTCCAGACTAAGATATGGAGGGGAATGGAGTCATCTAGTGACTCTTGGACCTCCCACATGCTCTGACACAAGAGTCCATTTAAAAAAAAAGTAATCCATAATTTGTTTTAACATGCATTTAATATATATTTCTTTGGTTCTTGACTTCTGCACCCCTGATCTGAGAAGCAAGATCTCTCCTTGTGCTTTTACATTAGAGGTTTCTTTGCCCATTAGTGTGAGATGGAGACAGGCACATGGGTCAGAGTTTCAGCACAGTCTTTTATGTAGCAAATCAGAACCCCAAAAATAATTTTGAAAGATCCTGCATACTGAGTATCCCTCCTAACTAACCATGCCACCTTGAAGTATAAACCAAGAATTCAGGTCTGTTATAGAAATAAAGAATGCAGAGCAAGACTAGAGGCTTAAAGTTCAGACTAGAATACTTAAATCTAAAAAAATATTTTTCTATTGATAAAGAACAGTTATATCACATGTTTAGTATAATTGAAGAGGGGAACAAAATATTTCTTCAAACCCTGTTGTAGAAATGAACAGCAATATGATTTTGTACGAGAATTATATTTTTCTTTCATAGAATCTTTGAGTCGGAAGAGATTTTTGAGATCCTCTAGTCCAATTCCTTTCTCCATGAAGAATCCATTAAAACTTCTCTGGAAAGACAGAAGCCTCTGGAAAGGTGTCATACCACACTTAAAAGAGTGATGCAGGTAATCTTTGACTAACGGCCAGTCACTTATCAACCAAAGTTATAAGAGACCCTCCCCAAAAGGTATTTTTGACCAGGTTTCAAAGCTGCAGCCCCTGCAGTGCCCCCACCATTGTTTACCCTTACAACCAACTGCAGGGATGCAGTAGTGGCCCTCCCCCATCTATCCCTCCCTTTCCTGCTGGATCCCTGATCCCAAGCCAGTTACTTAGTCACACAAGGGAGACTAAAGCCTGTCAGCAGAAATGACCAGCACACAGAGGGCAGTTACAGTTTGTAAATGGAGGCCTATTTTCCCATCCAACCACCAAAGGGACTTACAGGACTTGGCCTGCTCTTCACGAGTTTCAGGGCTCAGCAGCACCCAACTTACCTTTCTGTTTTTTACAGAGGAGCCCAGCTGATGCAATGCAAGTCGAGGCTCAGCTTTTTTACTAAGGCTGCCTGCCTCATGGCAACGTTGTACTATTTTGCAAGCAAGTAGTACTTCTCGCAAGACTGTAAGAAGTTCTATTTTGTAAGGAGGCTCCACAAACTCCAACAAATGGAATTATGAGACCGCCAGCCTCTGTAAGAAAGCTGAGCTTCACATCGCATCAGTGGGAACTGAATCAACTGAGCCTGATCCTTCAAGCCTAACAAAAGCTACAGTTCAATCTCTTGAAATACATTCAAAGCAGAAAAGAAAGCAGGAAAGTGACTGGTCTGTTAATTTGCCATGTTTCTAAATGACTGCCCAAAGTTGCTTAGCTGCCTTCATGCCTAAGGGAGAACTAAAACTCACAATCTCCCAGTTTCTAGCATGATATCTTTAACCATTATAGCAAGCTGATTCTCCTAGGCTATTTGTGGCTTTTTAATTTAGGAAAGAAGTCTCAAGAAAGAGAGACATATGGAAAAAGTGGACAGGCAGACATTTCCCGCCTTCTCTAAAACACTAAGATCAGTATTTATGTCATGAAGCAGATTGGAAGAATTTTACAATAAAAAGTAAGTGCTGTACTACTTCACAAAGTACATAATTAATATCTGGAAATTATTGCCACAAAATGTTTGTTTGTGACTTTGATTGTTGAAAAGGGAATTGGATATATTCATGGAGAATATATGATTAATTAACCTTGAAACATAGATTGGAGGCCAGTATGCCCCCAAATACCAGAAGGATGGATCTTCAGCCTATGCTTTTAATCACCCGGAGGAATTTTGTTGACTATTGTGAGAAACAACATTTTGAAGTAAGATGGATCTTATCCTGGTCTAGCAGGATTTCTCTTATTTTTTTAATGTTGTGATATTCAATCCATATTTGGCATTCTCCATGAAGTCCCATTTTTACACTGACTAGACATGTCAAGCTGTTTTTAAAAGTAAAATAATGCATTCTATAAAATTAATTGTTTAATGCTAGCTGTGTTTGTACTCACAAGAAGGGGCAATAACTGATACCATTAATTTGCAAACATTTACAAAATAAGATGCAGCAACAGAAATTGTAATTGGATCATCTTTGTATTTTATGCCAGCATGTCTCATGAATGTTCAAAGAAGCAAAAAGCAGTGACAGCAAAGAGTAGCTGTTGGAAGTCAGAGAAATAAAAACCAACTTTACGGTTTAAGTGTTTGTATTCACTATTCAGAGCACTATTCATCAGATAAGGAAGGCTGCAAGGAACCTTAATGGATATAAAGCTTTTTGTAATAGTAATATATTTTATAATTAGAGTTGCATTAGAAAAAATCTAACTTTTCTACAAAACCAAAGAAATCAAAATGTTATAATCATCAGATATCTTTTTTTTTCTCTTTCTTCCACTGTAACTTCTTACCAACCTGTTCCTGGAAAAATTGTGGGCACCAGCCAAAGCAGAGTAGAATGCAGTATTATTTCTTGCAATCAAGATATTAAATTTCTTCAAAACAAAAGTACAGTATATATTATTTGGCTATCTCCCTTTAAGCTGTTTCTGTGAAAACTGTGAATTACTAATTTATTTTAGCAATTTGTACACTTTCCAACAGTGCAGAATAGTGCTCTGGTAAGTTTGTAGGAAAGATGTAAAATAATTCTCATGTAAATTCCCTACAATAAATCGGGCATTGCGTTCTATTAAACTTCACAGCAGTTCTTCTTTCCCCAATCAAAAATCCATAATTGTTTTTTTTAAATATACTCTACTTAAAATTGAGTGCAAGCAGAAATTATATTTTAAAAAGACTTTATATCAGGAGAATTTGCATTTTGAAAGACTGCATTGGGATATTTGCAATCAGGATGGAATTAAATTGGAATTAAAGTTTTGTGCAAACTAGTAGGCATTTATTAGGAAGAAGTATAAAAGATAATTCTGGTTCCAAAGGTTTGTAACTGGAGGAATTTAAAAGCAAAGGAGTAATAAGAACTTTCAGAAAAAATAAAAAGAGGATATAGATTAAGAGGAGATGAACAGTTACTGCAGATGGAAAAGATTAACATCTTGGAGCAGTGAAGCAAATTAGAATTTGGGACTTCAGGACAGAGAGTGGGTGTCCCAAAGAGAAAAGAGGCTGAAGAGTTGGAAATAAAGCAAGCTGGAGCTGGATACATGCCTGGAGGTGGAGGGAAAAAAGAATAGCGAACAAAAGATATTTAGCCTGGTATGGCTAGGAAAAAGAGGAAAAGGAAAAGGCAAGCCTATAGAGGGGCAGTGAAACAGACTAAAAAAAACAAGCATGAACTGTTTCTTCCGGCTAGGGTTACACTGCTTTGGGAGTACAAAGGAATCATCGGCATTGTTTGACAATGATTGGCCAACTGAGGAGAAAGAGGGAGAAACCAGCAAGTTTCATCAGTGAGGAAATTGCCCAGTCAGTGGAAAAGAAAAGAAATAAGACATGAAGAAGTCAGAGAAGAAGGGGCCTACATCAAAGTGGCCAAGATTGAGGAGATCAAGCCAAAAGATGGAATCAAGAGCAAAGAGTGAGAAAACTGCTATCTGCCCCTGCTATTCCATCTAGGGTTTTTTGCATGGGAGGAGAAGGATTGGATTGTTTAAAATAAAGCACTTTTAGAGAGATGGACGAGTCTCAGCAAACCTCTCTGCAGGACCCAATGGATTCAAACACTTAGCAGCATTTAATATGACTCTTTTATATCTGTGGTACTATCTATAGATCTGTGCAGTGGTTTTTTTATTACAGGTAGAAAAGTTTTCTTATTTGTTCAAAAGAAAAATTTCTTATTGGATTTGCAAAAAGGGAAACTGCCTCTTTAGAGCTTTCTGATCCTCCCTCCACCACAGTGTATCTCAGCCTCAGCAAGTTTAAGATGTGTGAATTTCAACTCCCATAATTCCTCTCTGAGAAAAGGCTACCAGCTCAGAACTCGCTGAGGTTGATAAACACTGTTGGAGATTTAGCACCAGGATTGTTTAAATTGCAAAGGAGATAGATTCTGCTCTAGAGATTTGAGAGAATCAGTCTCTTGAACTAAGGACAGGTTTTGTATTAAAACAATAACAGCACTTTTCTGTGACAAAGGATAAAAGTGAAGATTTTTTCAATATTTATACATTATTCCCAAACAATTTATATAATATATGGAGAAATATATGTACATGGCCTCCATATGTTTATGAAATACTATGAAGATAAATTGTTAGGAAAATTTCCTATTTTTCTTTAAAAAAATAGAATTATAAACCAGAATATGAATGCACAGGTAGTTCTCAGTTTACGACCACAATTGGGACTGGAACATTCATTGCTAAGCAATGCAATTGTTAAATGAGTCGCATATAACTTTTTGTGCTACAGTTTTTAAATTAATCATCACAATATTAAGTGAATCAGATGGTTGTTAAGTAAATCTGGCTTCCTCCATCGACTTTGCTTGTTAGAAGTATCACATGACCCCAGTTCACTACAAGTGTCGCAAATACATGCCAGTTCCTAAGCATCCAAATTTTGATTATGTGTCCATGGGGATGTTGCAATGGTACAAATGTGAGGACTGGTCATAACTCACTTTTTTTTAGCACCAACATAACTTTCTACCTGTGTAGTCACCAAGAGTCAATAATGATTTGATGATACATAATCAGATATAGCAATGATAAGGAAATGGGGAGAGGAGAAGCATTACTTTAAAAGTGAAAGGATTTTCAAGAAAGACATTTGATTGAACAGTTGCATCTTGTTAGAGCTATTCAAAATGATTCTCATATACATATACAGTATATTTCTGCACAAGGCAGCATCAGGAGATGCATCAAAAGCTTTACTCAAACTAAAAGCTTTCCTCTTCATAGTGACAGTTGCAGAAACATCACTGTTCATATGAAACTAAAGATAGAAGCCTTCCATACTTTATTTTGAGACTATCTAGGGCTAAGCCAACCTTTATCCAGATTGGAAACATACAGAGGAGTCCTTTTCACTATCAGTGCAGAAGACAACAAAATAACTGCTGGAGCAGAACAAGATAAATTTAATCTTGTAAATTTAATTTTGCCCATTGTGGCCATGCAGACCACAATAAGAAAATATATAGAGAGCAACTTTTTCTGATGTTTGTCCTCAGCACTTGGTATTCAGAGGTGGATTCTTGGGAATTGGGGAGCCATTAATCAATGCCAATAGATGTGCCCTTTGTGGACTTCTTTAAAATATTCCTTCTTTCTGAATAAAGATACAGTATATTGGATTATGGTGCATAAGAAGCATACAACATATGTTTCTGTTGTATTCTATCTGCACAATCAAAAGAATAAGTACATGGGAGGGCTTACAGCAAATGCAAAAAAAAGGTATTTTAACACTGAAAGAGAATCAAAAATTTTCCTGCTTTATCTAAGACTTTATTATGTAGTATAAAGTTTTAATAATGGCTATTTTTCACCCTGGATGATCTTCCTATGGTAGATTTTTCCTCTGTTCCTCATTATCAGTCAAAATAATGTGAACCTCCCAGGTCCTGATGTCATTTTTTGACATTGGTTCCTTCAAGGCTTCTTCAGCAATATTGTTTTTCAAGATTTTAATCTATTGATCACTTCTTTGGTGGTGGAGGAATGAGGTGTCCTAAATGTTTCAATTAAATAAAGTATGAGAATAGCTGTAGCATTCACCACAAGGATGTGTCCCTCAATTTCAAACTAGGGCAATGCTTTAATTTGAAGTGTTAACTTCAGAGCCTTCAAATCACACTTCCATCCCTTTAGAATTATAGTAATAATTATTAGGGCTGTTGAAGGTTTCAGATTCATTTCCAGAAATGTGATTTGGAGTCTGCAGAACCAAAGGTTCCTAGCTCCTTGACCTTTTTATAGTAGATTTGTCGTATTTGGGATCACATAGCAGCTACACAATCTCAGAAAAATATCTGGCTGCTTTAAAGATCTGCAGATAGTTGTTAAGTTTGTATCTGAAGTCTCTTTTCTGAACTAGTTTGGAAGCACTGCATAGCTCTAAGAATTCTCCAATTTGATCTATCTAATATATCAGTGGGATTTAATCCGAGCTATTCCTCAGATTTGTCATTTAAAGTCTTCACATATATACCTGAATGCTTTTCTCCCAAAAAACAGATTACAAACATCATAGCTTGGATATAATTATAACTTATGACCATAGTGGAGCCTGCCCATCAGGGTTATAACTTGTGACACTAGTTAAAGCAAGTTGGTCATGCAACCAACCCCATTTTACAACCTTTTTTGCAGTGGTCATTAAGCAAGTACCACAATCATTAAGTGTACTAATGGTTTGCTATGGGCAAAACCATTGGTTCACTTGCTGAAAACCAGAAGTAAATGCAGATTTTTGGCAAAATTGTTGTAAAATGCAGTCACAAGATCGTGGGTCACTGCAGACAGCCCTAAAGGCAGCCTGGTTGCTAAGACTCGAAGTGCACTTGTGTGACCATGGGGGAGGATATTCAGAACTTTGAACACAGGTCATAAATACCTCCCAGGTAGATCCATTGGAACTTTGAATTGCCACTGAGCGACTGGTTGTAAGTTGAAGATTACCTGTAGAAAAAGGAAGCCTCATTACTTTCAGATTCTTTCTCTTATAGTCATTAACTGTTTAATTTTTGAAACACTTGCTGAAATTCAGTCATCTCAAAATTGCATATCGAGTGCAGTAGCAAGTGTTTATATAGTCACACACAAACCGATCTCAAAATAGCATGAAAAGGATTAAATGCAAACTGTAGTTAACAGAAGACATAGACGAAATACTGAAATTTAATCCAGATCACTTCAGCATCAGAATTTACCAAAATCTTCTGACTGGGAAGGAGTGGAAAAACAGGTGAAGGGAAGAAAGTTAATGGTTCTTTCACTGCCACCTCTTGGTTCCCCAGCCTTATTTTCATCCCTAAAATCTCAAATGTACTTCTCCAGTCAAGGCTGGGCTATCCCATCAGGATTTTAGCAGATTTTTGGAAAACCATCATCTGGATCCACCCAAAAGTTTTAAAGAATAAGAATGCACTTCTGTCTGGGCAAATTCTACTGTAACCACTGTGTCCATCCCAAATAGTTTTAAATGGTCAGAAAGCTGATTTTGGGGTAGAAATGAACAGGAAATTACTGGGAGGGAAACCTCTAGTTTTACTGAAGTACTTTCATTCTCCTATAGATTCAATAGTCTGTAATGTGTTGTGAGTTCCTTCCCACCCACTGCCCCCTACATTTGTGTGTCTGTCATCATTTTCCATGTGTTCAAGCTGAGATACTTATTACAATAATTGATTCCCACCTGCCAGTAACCTGCAGGTGTTTTGGTGATTAGGCTGCAGGTTACTGCATTCTATCCACCCACCCACCTCAATTTTCCTGCCAGTCTGTGGTGACCAACACGCAGTAGTGCAATGGCCTTCAAGTGTCAGCTTCTACATTTAGTCGATTGGTTTGCAACTCCTTTATTTCCCAATTCCAATCACACAATATTCTGTATCTATTGGAGTGAGATGTATTCACATATTTTCCTGTCTGCTGCTACGTTCTGATGAAGCAGAGAGGTCCATGAGCTCATGACATACATAGCCTGTGGGAGACACACATAAGTACCCAATTTGTTTGGAGGTTGCCAATATAATCTAGGTCTTTCCCAACCTGGAATTTTGAGAGCATGTTGTAGGTGTAGTCACGATATGATGGTTTTAATCAAACTCAAACACCCATTGATCAAAATGCAGATTGAGAACTGAGTTGCATCATTAAATTTTCTAAGAATGCCTCTGAGATATATGTGAGATATATATGCCAAGGCATTTTTGGCAAGGTAGGTTATGCTTGAAATGAATGTTTTCTTTGCAGTAGATAACTTTCATTAATACTTTTAAGTAGAAGTGTCGCTAAAAATAAAATTAGATAGACAAAGGAGAACATCAGATGGAAATCAGGATTTAAGCTATAAGCAAGTTAACTTAAAAAGCAATTGAAATATTTTGGTCAGGCAATCTTTACTGTGTATTGACTTCACTGTATTCTCAGTACTTGATGTAGCATTTTTGTTAAAAAAATTAACCTTTCAGATATTTTCACCAGGTATCGAATACTTCAGTTACTTCTGTCTTTTAAAATGACTTGGCGTTGCTGAGGTGGTTGAACTACAATATTCAGCTTGAATGCAGGTTTAACACACATGCACGCATGCACACCCATACCCACACACTCCCAATTTCAACGTTGTATTAAATAGTCATTGTGCAAAAAAACAACTAGGATGATTATCAAATTTAGACAGCCTTACTGAGAAGGAAAGTCTTGATTCCTTTCCTGAAAATAAGGGGTTGAAGGCTAAAGGCACTCCCCATGGCAGAGTGTGTTTTCTATAGCTTGGGAGGACTCTGCCTTATCTAACTGGCCAGCAGATCTTTGAAAGCAGGAGCATTTTTAAGAGGGTTTCTTCCAGGCATACCATTATCTGGGTTGCAAAAATCCAAACTTCCAGTAGATGGGAACAAAATGCTCGGCGCCCTGTATTATTTTGAGGCCGTCTCATTGTTGTCTGAATTTCTGCCACCCAAGAATAGTAGCTGTAGCTTCTCTCACTCGTTTGGATGCCTGGACAGGTTCCTACTGGAACAGGCAGACATTGCAACTCTAAAATGTTTCACAATGCAGGTTAAAGAGAGGCCAGATCATTTAGTCTGTGGGGGAGTTACAAAAACTTCAGTTACAAAATTGAATACACTATCCACCATAAGGTCAGCCATTTTTCCCATTATTAAACCAGCAATAAGATGCAAAGGAAGCAAATCATTTGATTAGGGCTTGTCCATTACAAGAAAACCTTGCTCTCCTTGTCAATCAGTCGTACATACCTCTCCTGCTGTATGTAAGATTTGCCTTCTGCCAAGATATCAATTTGTCCCCTTCTGACACAATTTCCTCTCCCCACCGACTTTACTCCAGCCTTTTTCTCCCATTTATGAAATCTTGAGAATGTTTGTTTTCTTGGCCTGACAACAAATGGCCCTGAATTTTTTCTCCTGCTGGAGCTGACGGTATCTCTAAGCCTTCTGGGGTACATTAGCTCCACTTCAGGAAAGCATGAAGGCAGTGACTGGGAAATAAATGGGTTCCAGGGCTCTGGGGATATTAGAGAGCTGCTGCATAGGAAAGTGCTGTACAAAATAAATATAGCTAAGTGGAAGAAAGATATTTACTTTAGCATGGAAAGTCTTGTACCCAGGCAGAAACCCAAATGGGCTTCAGGGCACGCTGGGGTCAGCCACTGATCCCCCTTTGAGCTGCCAGCCTGTACCACAAAGCCTCACTTTTCATTTGGATTTTGAATTGAACAATGTTAGGCTAATAAACCATTTTTATTATAACATGCAAAGCGGAGCTGCCAACTGTCCCCAAATTTATTGAGGGCCATTAATTTCTTTTCCATGCTGTGCATTTTCTCTCCCTCCCTTTTTTCCTCCCCCATTCCCTCTAATGCCTAAGGGCTTGTAAATTGTAAGTTTAGAATGACTGAACAGTTAAAAATCATGTCAATGGTTGTTCACCCATTTTTGGCATGGATGAATATGCCAGTTTAATAAGAATGAATGTATAATATCCTGCAGAAGTTTGGGTGAACTTAAAAAAGAAAAACTGACATGCCCCCAAATTCAGAACTGAGTTATTCTGAGAATTCAAACCTTGGTGATATATATTTTCTTCAGTGTGAAGGCATTCTTTGTATATCTGCATTCTCATTTCTCTGTCTGTTGCACAAAGGAAATTGCAGCCAACAGCACTGGCATTGGGTTGGGGCCTTTTCCTCTGGCAATAGTCCTTCATCTTTTGGGCTCCTGTTCATTTTTTGCCAGCTGCCACTATTCAAATCTCATGTCCAATGCGTTTTTTGGCTGCCATGGAGGTAATCAAATGGTGTTGATATCTTTGTTGTGATTATGGCATGAATACATAAATTTACAGAAGTAACTTTCAACCATTGATGGATAACCTTAACCCTAACCCACTGGGGAGGAATAATATGGAAGACAACCAAACTAAGAAGATGTCATCGATTGATGCAAGAAACTTCCTGGCAGGCAAAAACTGGCGGGGGGAAGAAACAGGAACCATCTTTCTCCCTCTCTGCCCATCCCTAGGTAATATATCATTCTTTCTCTCCTTGACGGTCTGTTTCTTCTGGTTAGTACCTGAAATCAGGGTACACCATAAAATGGAAAGCATTTCCACATAGCACTATGTCTTATTAATTCCCTCTTAAGATAGGAAATACCATATCCAATGATTATTTCCAAATAGGAGGAATGAAAAACTGGTCATTTGGTCAGTGTCCTGCCCGTTAACCCCAAACCAAACAGAGAAAGGAAGAATAAACTGCTACCTCCCAGGAATTTTTACATACATGCCCTGTGCATTGGTTAGAAAATTTGCAAAAACTCTTGAGGTGTTGGTACCAGGAGAAAGTTGCTTGTCTGTCTAGGTGTTTTTCTTCTTGAGTAATAAAGTCCCACTGAAAGCTGTGATGACATCATGACCCTGTTGACGGCCAGATGCCTTTTCCAACAACTGAATCTATGGATGGGGAAAAGAAAAAGTAATAGGTAGTTTGAGTAAATAGCACAGAGATTGGGGCATGTCATGAGAAGAGGTGAGTGCACGTTACTTAACAGATATGGAAAATCAAGTTAGGCCATTTATTACAGGGTCTGGGAAAAATACTAGAAACTGACTAAAAGGCTTAAGATCTGGCTGAATGATAAAAGTTGCCTATCAAATCTACTACAAAGCTTGAAAGAGTAGGAGGCCGGGTGATCCAAAATTCCCTTTAATGGGAAAAGAATCCACCAATACGCTCCACAGAGCTTCAGCGGTTTTGTAAAACAAACTGTTTTGCAGAAAGACATCTGGATTCACTTGTTCAAAGAAAAAAAAAACAATATGGGAGCAGCAAGCAGAGAGGCCTAGTTTTCCTAGTGTATTCAACAAGGTCACAACACTTACTGCTATCATATCTTGGCTGCAAGAATCTGGAAAATAAAATGGATACAAAAACTCTACATATTTGGTGGAGCTAGTGGTTATCTGGATTTTTGCATTATAGCCATATGTGAGAGGGAAGGAGAAAAGACACTTTTCTATTTCTTTACAGTCACAATAGTTCCTGCAGGGAAAAGAAAGTGTTATTCTCCCAGTTGCTACTTGACCACAGCAGGCATCAAGTGAGGCAATGAGAACTTAGGATTCCTTGGGATGTTGAAATATAAATAAATTCAAAACTGCCAAGGAGATGCAGGCATGAACAGGCATAGGTGCCTCTCTCTCCGCCCCCCCCTCCCGTTTTTCACTTTTGCTCATAATTTCCAGTTCCATTGTGAGGTAAATCTGGAGGATCTCACAATCTCTGGGGTTCAGGTACCTCTCTGTGAAACGCAGTTCAAGGGCTTGTAAAACTCATTCACAAGGAGTCCATTTTGTAGATGCTGTTGCATAAGCCTATTTAGGAAGGAGGAGGTACAGCATACCGGGGAGGGACAATATAAACTGGAAAAGATGATTTAAACCATTACTGAATGAATAATTAAAGGGCTGGTAGTGAGGGTCTCCTGCCCAAAAAGGAAAAGACAAGTGCTACCTGTTTCTGAATGCTGAGTTAAAAGAAGATATTTGCAGGGAAGGTATTTGCTACTTGACCCTAGCTCACAAAGGAGCAAAAAAATATGGGCCAATAAAAAAATATGCAACAAATACATTTGAGGGGTAGTCTGAGTCCCAGTGAGGCACAACCTTGCTGTGGTTGTGGGGGGTGCTCTGAAGAAGATGAGAGCTCTGCCAGAGGTTCAATCATACTGGACAGGTCTCATCAGAGAAGCCACACGAGTGTCCCCCACCTATAAAAATATGAGAAGTAAATTACAGAAATCCATACCAGCTCGGTCATCACCCAGGTTAACAAGGACCCGCGAGATATAATTGGGGATCCTGGACATCTAGTGCAAAATGAGCTACAGGACTCCACTGGAGAAGGAAATGGCAACCCACTCCAGTA
>JANHZU010001115.1:28161-46218 GCA_032468055.1 Acrochordus granulatus
GCTTTACGAGAATTTCGCGCTAAGAGCGTTCTTCCGGAACGGATTAATCTCGTCTTGTGAGGCACCACTGTATTAGTCTTATACTTACTTTTAAAAGCAGTTCTTGTTTAAAACTTTTTTTGTTTCTTATTAAAACTTCAATACAGTCTAGACTTTTTCCTGCTTATTGGCCAAATAATGAGGTTCCTTTAAAGGCAATTAAGAATAAGCATACATGAAAGATAATTCAACTGAAGTAAGGGAGAATACCAACCTGGCAGTTCCGTGAGGTCTTTATTTGACTTGCCAGCAGCTTTCTCAACACTCAGTTTTTGAAATTTATACCTAGCCCACTGTGTTAGATGATCAAGCATAGAGAACACTGTTTGTGTGCTTAAATGACTTAGATCAGAAGCACTATCTTCACACCGTCTTGTGCAGGTATCATCATTTTTCAAAACAGCCATGATTTCTGCATAAATCTAGAGAGCATATTTTAAAATTTCTTTGAATTTATATTATTATTTAAGCTAGATTAAACTAGAAAAATTATTTAAGGTAGATCAAACTAAAAAAAGGCTAGGTAACCTGATGAGAAACTTAAAAAGCAGTTCCATAAGAATAAGAATATACTTTAAAAAAGACATACAGAAGTTGAAACTTATTCAGTGTTTCATGATAATATTAGTATTGTGGACATTCAACAAGTCCACTAAGATCATCACATCCTTATTTGTGCTCTTTTGATGTGCATTTCAGTTTCTTTAAGGGCTCAAAATATAACCATAGCAATATTCTAGACTTTAAAGTAACTCCATCTAAGTGTTAAGTCTCAGGTAGGTCTTTATCTCATCAAAACAAAAAACCCAAACCAAGAATCATTTCAGTCCTGTCCATACTAATATATATTAATATATAGCCCCATAACCTTCCTTATTCTAAACATACACTTTTTAAAAAAGCAGAGTAACAAGAAAAACAGAGTTTGTTTGCAATTCTTTTCTGATGTTGCAAGCCACTTTGTTGATCTAATGAGTGTTAGATTAGACTTATGCTTGCATTAAACCAAAACAACTCTGTTATGGTTTATTGTTATATATGAATTTGTACACATTCCTGGTCCAGGAAATGAAATTTTTCAAGTTCTATTGGGAACACTTCATATTAATTCAAATATAATGGTATGTTGAGAATAGTTACTAGGGCAAAGTTATCCTTTCAGTTTAGCAGTCAATTAATACTTTTAACTAACATTCTCCCTACAATTATAGCTGGAATATATGATAATCTGAACTTGGAATTAAAGTAAACAATTTAGAGATTACTTAGGTTGATGTAATAGCCAATGATTGCAACTACAATGTCTTTTTAACAGGAGACACAAGTCAAGAGACTCTCACCTCTTGTTGATCTTCCTGATTACATCCCAAAAGGACATAGACAAGAATGTGAGGAAGAAGATAGATGGTCACTTTAAAGTCATTCTTCATCATAATACTGCAGCAATTAAATACCTTACTGGCCAGATCATGTCGCACCTGGAACAAAGAACACAGTTTAAATAAAAAATTATTTTGTGAAGGAAAATGTAAGGCTGGTATAGTAGATGAAAATTGATAGACAATATTATATAGAGCATCTAACTGAATTACTGGTTATTGTTCCTACCTTTGTTATTAGATAGCCAGCCCAGGTTGCTGACCATTCTGCAAAGTTTTTGCCTAATTTACTTAAATAAATTGGCTTCTTCATTTTAGACCACTTGATAGTCTTTTGGTAACTCTTATATCTGTAAATGGAATTTCCAGAATTTGTAAAGTAACATTACTTTATGATAAACAAAAAAACAATCAACCAATATTCTAGTATTAGTACTTGACCTTAAACTACTCTTATTGTTAGAAAAACTTAAATCGAACATTCCATTGAAATCTGCATTCCTCTAACCAATCCACATCCTGCACTTGAATATAATTCAGAATAGGTCTTGAAGTCCCTTATGTGACATATTTTGTGTATATAAAAAGCAACATAAAATATTCACTTAGTTATCTCATAACAGATTAACCATACTGAGTATTCTCATACATTTAATACAATTTGACTTTGAGTTCTGATCCTTGCTGTTGCTCCCTGAACTTGTTCTAGTTTATCAGTATCATTTTTAAAATTATGGCAGCTGGAACTGCTGCCAACTGAGGTGCTGCTAAGCTATTTAAATAGCAATATGTTAAGCAACTTGTATAAAACAGAAGTACTTGTAGTATTGTAAAAAATGTTGTATAGAGAAGATGTCTATTTAAAAGATCGTCATTTTATCTTCATCACTAAATTTATTTTTCATACCGTGTTTTTAAATGAGGTTCCAATATTTCCTGAATATGTTCTGGAAACATTTTCCAAAGTGCTGAGCCTGCTTCATCAGTAGATATCTCACTACAGTTATAGATAGACAGCAATTCCTTAAAAAACAAAATTGTTAAGAATCTACCTTCATTTTTAAGAAATATAAAAATGAAAAATTCCATTGCTGATTGACAATAGAGCTGCTGAAAAGAAGTCTCTTTTGCGTCAAATTTGACATGTGCTAGCCATATAAACAAATATGCAGTTTTCTTAGCAGGAAATGGGAAATATTTCTTTCTTCAGGATACATTCTTGACTCCTTTGTTCATTCTAATTCTGAAATTCCTGTTGATTTCTCACTTAAGTATTATCTAAGTTTGCTTAACTTTTACACAGCCAAAGTTGGTTAGATGCTGCTACCTGTTGACTTACTAGTCCAGTTAAAACGTTACAACCAAATTCTGGCTCTATTGTCAATACCACGCTTCAAATACCCAAACAAGTTAGAATTAGCAAGACAAAATAACAATCTGTGACCCTGTCTTGCTAAGTAAATTATGCATCAAAATGGTTTATTTGCTCATAAGGAAGAATAAGCAAAGGATCTGGGGGGTTCTTTGGTTGCACTCATTTGTTTAAATGAACATCAAAGAAGGAGCAGCACTACTCTCTATAATTCTGGTTTAATATGACCACATTCTGACCTTATATTACTGAAAAGGAAACTATTAATTTGTTTTTCAATTTTTAAATTATATTTAATAAGTGGTATTAATAGAATACTAAACAAGAAAATATCCTTACCTGAATTGCATATGAAGCAGAATCTTGAGCACGGACATTGTCAGCATAAGCAAGAAATGCTCTTGTCAATTCCATGAGCAATCCATATGCAAAATTTGAATCTTCTACACCCGCCTAAAAAAATCTGTTTTAATATTCTCATTCTCACTATCCAAGTCTAATTGCAATTTTAAATTAAAATAAAAGGTAGCTGGAACTTCCAAGAACCATGATCCACAAAATGATTTTCAGCAAGAAAACTATATTTGTTCAATGATCAGGACAAACTGTAAATAAGAACAATCTCTTCACCATTCTTGTATCAAATTGATGCTTAAATAGTAAGGGCACACTGAAACAAATAAATTATATATGGATTTTATTATTTTCTTTCCCTGATAATATAAAAACAGACCTACTAGCATTGGAGATTTCAGTATTAGGATTTCTTACCACAAACAGAAGTCCTTTTCCTTGGTTGTCACTTGTTGAAAAATCCAACCTACCAGGATCTATAGCTCCCAATTCTCCTAAACACTCCCCACAGAGTAGCCGTACATGAGAATTTACATCCTGACAGCCAATCAGGAGGACTGTCACCAGCTGAGAAACAACTGGCTCAACAGTTTCACTATCTGTTGCATATCTTATCAGAGTTTTCTAGAAAAGAGAAAGAATAGAATAAATTAATTAATGTCCACAAACCTCTCCTTTATCTTTTAATGCATTATCATTCTTTTCTCATCCTTTCATATTGTACAGCATTAAAAAATATGAATTGTAGGAATGAAATAGAACAGCCTTTTTAGGGACATAGTATGAAGTTAAATAGTCAAATAGGAGAGATGCTATTTGTAAAATGTTCTCTTGCTAAAAAAATAATATTTTCTTGCAAGTTTTTTTTATCCAAGCATACTATAGAAAAAGATTTTATCAGAGTGCTCTATTCAGTGCATAAGATTTTTATTTCATGGCAGTTTATTCAGAATGTATTATTTTTCCTCCCCTGTGAGGCATCACCTTCATGCAATTGTGGGGTTTGTGTGATCTGAAGACAGTGAGAGCTATGCCAGAGATTCAACTGTACTGGACATATCTCATCAGAGGAGCCAGACAAAGAATATCTTCCTCCCATAAAAAATATGGTGAGACATAATTACAGAAACCCATACCAGCTTGTTCATTGCCCAGGTCAACAAGGACCACACTAGATGTTGGAGTTCCTGGACATCTGGTGAAAAATGGGCTACAGGACTCCACTAGAGAAGGAAATAGCACCAAGAAAGTCCCATGGACAGTAACAAAGGGTTAAAAGATATGATGCCGGAAGATGAGCCCCTCAGGTCAGAAGGTGTCCAGTATGCTACTGGTTAAGAGCAGAGGGCAATTACAAGAAGCTCCATAAAGAGTGAAGTGACTAGGCCAAAACCAAAAGGATGCTCAGTGTGGATGTGTCTGGAGGTGAAAGGAAAGTTGAATGCTGTATGCAATGGGCATGGATTTGGGCAGACTTCAGAAAACAACAACATCCTTTTCCCTGCAGTCTGAAATAACAGGATCTATTTTATCTTTGTTTTGCTTCTGTTGAACCAGTTGATTTGAAGATGCTATAAGAAATGTACAGGGAACTATTTCCATCTCCAAAAGGCTATCTAATTTGACTGACAGTAAGTCTTTAGGATTTTAGGCAGAGTGAGGGATTTCTACTTGTTTCTGCAAATCTTAATGTAAAATGTCAAGAATCCTTCTGCATTTGAAGCATGGCTCTGACACTGAAACATGTTTTCTCTCATATAGTTTCACCACCAACGAGTTCACCTCTTCCTTCCATGACACTTTTTTCTCTGCCTTTAGCAAACAATATTAATCATACAAGGAACTACATTACATCATGTTACTATTTAATGTACATTCTAAGATAGGAATCTATGCCTCCTGAGAATTTAGACCACTTCAAAGCCCTCATTATTGACTGTGCTGTTAGGGATAGGAAACCAACAAGTCCAAGTTTTCAATTCATTTTCTAAGACACTGAAAAAAGAAAAGAGAGGAACTAAGTACAGAAGAGCTTTATACAATTAAACCTCACTTAATTACTCCACTGCTAAGTGAAATGTCATGTAACCATGACTTGTGACTTACTGCTAGCTTCCCCACTGTTTATTGGAAGCCAGCTGTGAAGATTGCAAATGGTGATCACATGACTGTGAGGATGCTGGAACAGCCATAAATTTACAGTGCTGCTGTAAGTTTGAACAGTCTCTGAATGAGGACTATCTATATTAGATTATTTAATATATACAAACTTATATGCTTGTTAAAAGTGCAGCTGACTTCAGGAAGCTTATGGGGAATTAAGTGAATACAATATTTCAGCCTGATTTTGAATTCCAATCTTTACATACTTCATTTTTATATAATGTTTCCTTTAGACTGGTAAGAGCATGGATCCGAACATCGACATTCTCATGCTGGATAGCTTTCATGGAGAGCTGTAGTACTGTCTGCAAATCTGTGCTCCTGGAAGTTTCCTATATGGAAAGATGATTGTATCTTTTATTAAGTTTTTTATTTCGTTGTATATATATTATTAATGAACTTTCTATCTAAATTAATGCATTACTGTCAAGGATATGTCGACTTTCATGCATTCTAGGAGATAAAGATAACTGGAGGATACAGTTTCTCATTAAATGATTTTAATGAAAAGAACTAATTAAATGCAGACAGGGCAAATACCAGGAATACTAAATGAAATGTTGGAAAGTTGTTGTTCTTTATCATCAAATGCCTAGTAATTAATGTTATTTTCAAATATTCATATTCAAAATATAGAAAAAGTAATACCTTTCTATATTCCTGAAGAACAGTTTTGATTTCTTTCAGTTCTGGATGATCAGGTAAAAAATAAATTTCATGTAAGAAGTCTTGGACTGCATCCCTAAGCAATAAAACAAAATTACAAAAACTGACACATTTTTAAAACATACACAATATAACTAAATTAATTAAATTCCATAAATTGGAAAGGGACAAGTATATATTTTTAACTTTGTGGAAATTTCAGCTTGGGCCAGAGTGAAGACAGTCTGCCTTCATTTAAATTCATAGCCATGTGTGATTTCTTAAGGAACGCATTCTCAGAAAATAATAATCTTCCCTCTCCCTCTCTCAACTGAGAAAGAAATGTTAACACATACTGCTGCCACCTACAACAAGGAAAAAAAAGGGAAGAAATATTAGAAGAAAAAGGAAGAAATTGCTGCTATAGGGAAACAGAAATAATGATTACAACTATTCCATATTTTGGGGATTTATGATACACAGCATTGTTGATGAAAATTTGAAAGTGAGAAAGGGAGTAATAAACAGCATTTATTACTTCTATATCTTGAGAAACTTTTGTATAAACTTAGAAAGATAGTTTATACACTTAAATTATTTTGTTACCTGTTTTCAACTATAAGAAAATGGAAGATTGCTGCTGTTTCTTTTTGCTGAATATGTATGAGGGGCAACAGAGCTACTATCACATGACTCAGAAGAGAGCCAAGATGAGTTTGATCCAAGCATCGTACAAAGCAATCACAAGCCCTAAAACATAAAATCAATGTAACATATATATTGTTTCATATTTTTCATTAACCAGACATTTCAAAATCAGCCATGAGCTAGGTATGCCAGAATAATTTCTTATTTTTAACTTTATATGCTATACTGATTTGTAAGAATACACAGTAATAAATCAAAGTTTCAGTAAAGTTTTCTTACTTGCAACATAGTTGTGGGAAATCATCTTTATATCTCAGTCCTGTTCTTAGTGTTGTCATCATCTTCACTCTCACTGCACTTATATGTTTAGGGCCCATAAGCTTCATTAAAGCCATTAAACTGTTTAATGCCTATAGTTGAAAAAAAGAGTTACTGTGATACAGGAGCAACGAAGTTTAAAAAACAGGCATCTGGACTGGAGAGAAATTGAGAAAGCCTTTTGGATAAAAGGTGAAACGTCTTCTACTTGAGAATAATCCAGTCCAGATGCCTGTTTTTTAAACTTTGTTGCGATGCAATTACCCTGGACGAGTGAGAGTCTTCACAGACATTTTGAATAAAGCTATGTCATTTTTCTGCGTAACATTGTTCTCAAAAAGGACAAAGCAGATTTGAAGCTTTTTTCTCATTTATAATTAAAATTTGGTCTATACTGTACAGGCTGAACTTGATGATTTGTGAACTAGTAGATTTGGTGTAACACATCTTTTGGTACTGGTTTTCTTTCTCTGTATTCTGGTGTAAGAGTCTTAAATGTATCTGAGTAGCTAAAGATTTTCATTATTATTATTCTACAAATTGTTAAATATGATATTCTAAAGTCTATATGGAATTAAAATAAATCATACACTTGCTTTTTGTCATGGGCTCTTGAGATTACTGTTCCAGTTTTACTGCTAAGCAAACATTCATGCTCCTATTACAATAGAAATGAGAATTGTAATCATTTATTTTACAAGATATCCATTAGTACTAAAGCTAATGTAAGACTTCATTTCTAGAAAGTCCATCACTTAGAATGAAGTTATGTCTACTTCCTTGTCATGCTTCCTTGTTTTATCCCACCATAATTAAGAGCATTACTCTTACAGTAGAAAGTGGAAAAATCAAAGAAGCCTGAAATATAAAAAAGACTAAGATCGTTAAAACAAACAAACAAACCAAACCATAAGGTCAAAACAGAGTTTACATGGAAGAGGACAACAGGGTAAAAATTATAATATTTTGTGATGGAACTTCAGTATTACAGGAAAATGCATATATTGTAGACGCTTTTGTTCACGTTGGGGAAATAAATGGGACTATTCAGATGAAGTTTCATTCATTGCAAAATGAATGCGCAGTGACTGTTCCTGCTGGCTATTTTCTGTCATATCTCCTTTGTGTAAATATGTTGAATTGTTGAATTAATTGCCACCATTTTTACCCACAGTAATATGCAATGATTTGAGCCTTATGGGTTCAAAATAATGATGTGTACTGCTAAAAACAGCTTTGTAGCCACCATGAATAGGAACAAAAAAGTAGAATAACAAATGTGACTAATCAACTATTATTTTTATAAATGAATGTGTGAGTGAAGAACCAAATTAAATTATATTAATGAATTTGAATGGCATTATGCCCCTCCCCATATTTCCCTAGGAACTGCAGATGAAAAATAAACACACATTTACTGTGCAATTTCTTTCTTTTTTACTGATCTCATAATCTTGATTATAATTATGTGAATTATATTCAGATTTGCAGCCTTTTGAGTTTCTTGGTAGATACAAAGAAAATAATTCTTTATTATAATTATTCATAAAAAGTTAAAAAAAAATATTGCTTTCTGGGAATAGCACCCACAGAATAGTTATCAGAATGAAATTCAATACTTGAGGACTGTCCAGGTTAAAATTGAAATGAGAAACACTATGTCCTTCCCCTTTCTTTCATGAGCTTTGAATTTAAGAAGCCACTAAAATTGAAGGGTTCGTTGGCACTTTTTACATGAGCAATTTATTTCATCTTATACCATCACCTAGCCATCACTGTGGTAATATCAAGCCTGTACTCATTAGTGATACATCACCACAATAAGGGCTAGGTGTTGTTACAAGGTGCCATAAATCTCTAATATGGATCTGGACATCTACAACTTGGCTCAGTAAACCAAAACATATAGCTAAAATATCAACCCCAATGCACATTCTTCTTTTCTCCATGCTTGATTCAACACAATTAACTCCTTAAGTCTTCAGTTACATAGTAGAATAAAATCATAATTTATGGTTTATTGTTATTCTAATTATGGAACAATCATTCCCTGGTTTAGACATAACAGATGGCATGTTAAACTTTGTGGCCACATTTGAGGATATCTCTTTTGTTATTCTTTTTTTTTTGCAGGTATTTTAGGTCCATCTCTAATTTTCTAGTCTATATGATGTTTTCAGAATAATTGCTTTCTCAACATAGCATAATAGAGACATTTTACTTGGGATTTTTGTTTGATTATGTACCATCAAATCACTGACAACTCTTAGCAACCACACATAATTTTCTTCATTACAAACTATACCTAACGTGATCTTTCAGGTCTTTTTACTACTGCAACTGTAACAGTCTATTCATCTTGTTACTGGTTGTCTTTATCTTTTCTGTTCTTCTTTTTTCTCATCATTAGATCCTTTTCCAGAGAGTTAAATCTTCACAAAATGTCTTATTTGGAAAACTCCTCAAATATAAATGTAACTCATACATTCTCCTAAATCTAATCTTCTCAAACTTGACAGTTTTGATACTCCTAAAGAATTAATTTTGCTTGCAAATGTCATCTAATTCCACATCAACCATCACCAATTTTCTTCAAAATGAAAAAAGAACAAAAACAAAACTGTGTCTTGTGTTTTTCATATCTAATCCCTAACAAAGCCGTTCTTGAAATTTTCATTTCGTTACTTCAAACATCCAAATGAAATAAAAGGATAATATAAAATAACCTTTTATTAATTTTCAGAGACAATCATTGGGATATGTTGAATCAAAAGATAAATACTTTTTTTGCGTGGGGGGGCCTCAGCCAATTAACATAGTTAATTTAAAAAATATTTAATTGCTACTTTATGGATATGATGTAAAACAATGTAGAAATGTTTTATTCCCTAAACTTTCAGAAAAAAATGAAACCAACACATAATGAATACATTCCATTTCCAATTATGAAATCCCAAAAGTATATAATGAACTAATTTTTTGCTGATCCCTAAGAAAACACAAACATCAGCACCCAGCCTGTACCTTGTTCCTTCCTCATCCATAGCTCTTGTTATGTGTTTGTTTTTCAGTTTTGGAAAATATCTTAACAGTCACCATGATAGAGCTTTGCCAAACCACTTTTTTGCTCAGGTACAAATTTATATGAAATTATAGTGCCAAAAAAAGGCTGGAAATAAATCATCTTAGCTACTTAATGTGGCTAATAGTGGGATAGGATCATAAGGGCATAGACCCAATGCAGGAAGGGCCTAGAAGTTGATGTAGAACCCATGACAAAACAGTTTGTCATTTTGCTTTGATTATAAATTAATCAAAGTGTAGTTTTGAAAGCTTCAGTCCAATCCAGTTAGTTTTTCAGAAGAAAACAAGCACAGCTAAAAGTCCTTTTAGCTGGCTAATTTAAGCAAACATGAATAGTTTTTTTTAAATGCTATTTAAAAAGAAAGATTTATGAAATCTCTCAGTTCTTTAAATTTAGTTTGATGATTCAGTAAAGGATTTATTGAATCCCTGAGTCCTTATAGCAATAGCTAAAAATTCATGTAAGTAATGTATTAATCATAGGCTGTTGTTTTCTTTTTGGATAGATTTTCCCACTATTCGCAATAATGCACTACTAATGCTTAGAGCTGTTGTCAAAAATGATAGGTATATAAGATGTAATAGTATACAAGATTCAGAGTAAGAATATATGAATTCAGCAATCAGTACTTGTATTATACAGCATGGAGTACATTTAGTGCAGCTATTCTAACATATTATTCGTCTTTCTCCTGTACAGAGAGATTCTCCCTGTAATAATTCCTGGACTAAGATGCTTTCTTTTTTCTGTTCAGTCATGTCCAATTCTCAGAGACTGCCTGTACAAGTTCCTGCAGTTTTCTGCAAAGTTGTTTTTCAGAAATGGTTTGTCCTTGACTCCTTCCCAATAATATTTTAATGGGGAAGTTTGTGTGTTTGTGTGTGTGTGTGTATAGTTATACAAACAAAGTTTGTGTGTGTACATATATATATATAGTTCCTGTATGTATGTGTGTATACACACACACACACACATATATATATATATAGTTATTGTGATCACACATGCACACAAATGCACAAGCAGAAATGCTGCACCAAATTTAGAGACATCTGCTTCATTTGGTGTACAAATACAATGCTGAATATACAGTAATAAAATGACTTAACTATTTTTTTTCCTCAGGGAAATTAGCCCACTAGTTCAAAATCTATTTGTGTCACGTTACTATAAAGAGGCTATTGGGAGATGTTGTTCTGGATTCTAGAACTTTTAGAAATCATGGATGGGAATACTGAATATTGCCCATTCTGTAATCTCCACTACATTAAAAATCATACATCTGCCCATTTTGAGATTTTACTAGATTTCAACTTTTTAAAGACTGAATATGCTATAATGGAGCACTTGATGATATCAAGTTTCTTCTGGAAGAAAGTGAATTTGAGAGGGAAAAATCCATAATTGATTAATACCACTAAAGAGAGAATCTTAAAAACACAATATTGTTATTGAAACCTAGAGACAGATGAGTGACTTCTGGAATAATTAAATATAGTCATTTAGACATATTGGACATCTCATCAACATTTCTAGGTTAATCAAACAAATAGGGGTCATAGGTTTTATGATAAGATAAAGTTTTACACTTCATGTAGGAATGATTATTTATATGAATAATTTTGGAATTAATCTGACTCTTTTATTCAATAATAGGTTAATTTTTTAGAAATACTTATTCATCTCTGAATTCTATAACCAACTACCAGATGAATAAACATCACTGCATTTAAAAATAATGTAATTACATTTAAAAAAAAACTTTCTGAAATGCATTTCTTCAGAAAGATAAATACCAGGAAATCAATTTTCCTATTCAACAGATGATGGATTGCTCTGCTGTATTTGGTGAACTGATTTTGAAATATTTTTAGTCTAAGCTATAAGGAGTTATTTTTATTTCAAGGCTTTTCTGTCACCATAGTTACAAGAACTAGACACCAGTCTTTCATATGCAAGTATCAAACATCAGAATGAAGCTAATTAAAGTATTCCAAGATCATAGACCTTTCACACTGGTTGCAGTTTGGAAAGAGAAATACAAAACATATTTATCTGATATGTCTTCTGGACAATTTTGAGAAGCTGCTCAGAACAGATTCTGCGAGTTTGACTTCAACTTTTGTTTAAGTTTATT
Organism: Acrochordus granulatus; assembly: GCA_032468055.1. Lineage (NCBI taxonomy): Eukaryota > Metazoa > Chordata > Lepidosauria > Squamata > Acrochordidae > Acrochordus > Acrochordus granulatus. Next base: position 40,302 of record JANHZU010001115.1, read on the forward strand.
TTTTTTCTGTTCAATGTGTCCTATTCTTGAAGATGGCTTGTACAAATCCCTGCAGTTTTCTTGACAAGGTTTATTTTTCAAGAGTGGTTTGCCATTGTCTCCTTTCTCGGGCTGAGAGAAAGTGACTAACACAAGATCACCCAACTGGCTTTCTGCCTAAGTTGGAACTAAGATGGGTCTCCTAGTTAGTCCCTGATGCCTTAACTGCTACACCAAACTGGCTCTTAAAGATTAAATATGAGAATTCAAATTCATTTGAGATTCACAAATAACTGGTGATGTTAAGAATATTTTGATGGTCCTTCAAAATTTATCCATAAGATAGAAACTCTACTGAGTATACTTAACTATTTTTCACTTGTCATTTATTTATCTATCAACTGTCACACCTTGGCTTAATGCTATACAACTGTGACACATTAATTTACATCTCTCACTGTGTTACATTGCCCAACTCTCCATTAATGTTTCAAGACAGGAGAAAGTTGCCAGCTTATTTCAGTTATCTGGATCAGGAAACTTTGCACTAAAAATGCAGAAACTTCCCAAAATGCACAAAATAATAAATAATGTGAGGACATAATGCTTCAAAGCATTTAGCTGAGTTCCTGGGAAGCACTTCTCTTTTTAAAAAAAGTAACAACTCCAATTACAGTGTAGCAGTATTCTAACATTTATATCTGTTTACATTAACTGAAAACAAATATGACCTTGCTTCTAATAATAATAATGAGCAATAGTTCTTTCTTATTTAAATTATCTGACAATCAAATTCTAACTTTAAGTGTTTGATAATATTCAACTGAGTCAAATTCAATGTATAAAAACAATATAGGACAACTGAAATAGATTTTAATGATTTGTTAGTCATCTTGGTTTCCATATTTAGGAGTCTCTATTTCAGCTTATTTTCCACCCATTGCCCTAATATTACCTTCTATTCTTGCACTATGCCACCAAGAAGCAAGTTGTAGTCTGCAGTACTTTCTTAATTTACAATAATGTCCTGTTGACCTTGATCTCCATAAAAGCTGCTTGTTTGCCTTCCATCACTTAGTGAACATCATATACTTTATTACTTGGATAGGATATGTGTCATGAATTACTGATCTTGTAAATGTGTAAATGACTTTGGGAATTTCTCAGAAGAAAGCTTAGGGAATTTAATAGATACTGTGCAGAAAATTCAGTCTGTAGGAATGTGTGTGTGAAGGAAAGCTTTGAAGATGGGATGGAAGAGGTTGCAGAACATCTGTTTTCTCCTGTGGGCTGTTGGTATGTGATGATTTTGGTGTGCTTTACAGTGTGAAATATCATTTGGGAGCTGGCCCAGCATTTGCTCCAATGCCATATGCTGTGTACATTCCACTTTCTTGGCTTCTTTGCATGAATATTACACACAATGAAGATCTAGTTACAGTGTTTTCCTAACAAAGTTCTCCTAAAAAATAAAGAGGGAGTTCTTTTTATCTAGTCAAAAATCTGTCTGAAGTTAATACACCAGATTCCATTTTTAAAAATGACCTGTATGCTGCCTACCATCTCTTTGTAAACAGAATTAAAAAGAATTACAGATGTACTAAGCTCTGTGTCTAGGATCCCACTATGCCAGGAAGATGGCAAAGACCAAGATAAAAAGAGACATTCTTTAATAATACCAAGTGCAAAGCCAATGAAGACTATGATTATGAGGAGGCAGGAGAAGAACCAAGAGAGTATGATTACTTTACATATATATGCTTTTGGTTTCAGAATAGCTCAGGAGTACCTGTGTCACTTATGCTTCCCCTATTTCTAATTGGCTAAATATTGATTGGTAACTATTGGTTGGAGGGAGGGAGGTTTTAGATTTTCCAAAGTGATCTCTCTGCCTCTGTGTAAGAGTCATACAGTTGAATTGCTCCATAGCATGAATATTCAGCAGTGAAAATTATATCAATAAATACTACAACAAAGTATAGATTTTTAAAGCCTTGCTTTGCTTATTTGGACAAAGCAAAAGGAAATGAAAGAACCTAATGAAGCAAAATTTCCTTTCAAAGGATTTTTTTATCCTCTTCCTCCTTTTCTCCCTGCTCCCCAGTAATTCAGTTACATTGAAGGATATCATTCCCATTTTACATAAGACAACCCTTGGCTCATCTGCATTCTTGAAAGAACGTGTCTAGGAGTAAACAGAAAAAAATATTTGTATACTGAATGAGTTGGGAGCAGTGATAATTTTAAATCTCATCTGAGGGTAAGAGAGGTCTTAGGAAATGCTTCCACCATTCATATTGAACCTCCTGATATACCCTACTCTATCCAGCTAGAGAAATCCTAGGACTTCTCCTTTAAATCAAGCTATAGGAAAAAGAAATAAAGGTGATTCAGATCTTCCTATCCAAAACACTGCCATAACAAAATCAAATATCATGGGGAAGTTAGACGTGATGAAAACTGTGCAACCAGACTGTTTTCTGTCTTGGAATAAGTTTATTGAGCAATTCTACTTTCAAACCAAAGAAAATAAAACTTTATTGGAAAAAGAGAATATCGAGAAAAACAAGGGACGATAATCACACAAGCACAAAAATTAAAAATAAATTTGTCAGCCTATCTAACTAATGTATCTCCTAACTCTAACTACTGTATTACCAGTTCGCATACAAACCTGGATTTCTGTACATAGTCATTGTTCACTTCAGAACAGATGATGGAAGAAAAAGAATCCGGAAACATGCTTAGAAGCTGCTGCTGTTGCTGCTTCAAGGTTTTTGTCTAAAAATTTAGAGAGCATCAGAACAACATAGACATTCTCCCTGAAATTACTGACTGTTGTTTTTTCCAGTCAAGGAAAATGCTTTGACTTTTACATCTTATGTCTAACCAGAAAATCAGAATGTGATTTGGCTGATGAATCCACCTTTTTTAAAATACTGTCATTATTAATTAAAATACTGATTTGTTTTTGCAATGTATGACCTTATAATTAAAGATTTTTTTGATAAAGGCTTTCTGGAGAAAGAAAGGATGAATTTGCTATATTCAGACATCATAATATGCTGTCAAATTACTAGGTGTCTTAAGATTTTCTATGGTATCAAACCAAAAAATAGGGGTCTGTCACATATACCTGTTTTCAAGATATAAAGGACAAGAAGAAGACATAGTGGTATGAAGGCACACTATACTGCTGGAGGATTAGAAAGATGTGTGCTAAACAGCTCAATCTAGTCTGTCTGTTATTCTGATTGCTGTTGAACCTGGGGTTGCTGGGACAATAAAAGGCCAATGCAGTCTGGATTATTATCTTCATGTCAATTTCTATTTTGATAGTTTGCATTGCAATTCAAAAATAGAGAATTTTGCACAAATATATTTCTTTGATTTTCCCCCTTCATAGTCAATAGAACTCTGCCCACTCATGCCGAGACTATTACTTGACATTTTAAAATTTATTGGCTGTGACTCTCAGCACTTATCACATCACAGACAGACAGGCAGACAGTCAAACCAATAAATGCCACTGGACTGAAGATATAGCTTTGTTTCCCTTGGCCTGTTATTTAATTGTGTACATTTTATTGTTTATTGAATCTTCTCCATCTATTCTTCACATAGATTATTTTGCCCCTTTTTTGAATTAAATGTTGTCCCCATATTTAGTCAAGAGGACATATGTGTCTTTATTATTCACATCTCCCCATGGTAACTTTTAAGAAAGTGTCTCATGATTTCTTCTGGAATGAGGCTTGGCTGTAACTATTTGAATTATGATACTAAGTATTGCTGTATTTGCAAGAGATGCCAAGTGCTAATTTTCAGTTTATATCTATAAATCCAGGATGACTTATCTGAAAAAAAGCATGTCCAGGTACAAAAACCAAAATAAAAATTCTGGCAATATCCAAAAATGTGTGTCTATTAGGTAAACTATTAAAAGACAAAAACAAATCAAGCACCAGAAACCTATATTTATTTTCTTTAGCTTTCAGATCCTTGTTAGGATCCATCATCAGAGGAAAAAAGTGTAAAGAACACATCCCAACCCAACCCTTTTAGCCCACTCTAATTGCTCTTGCTCCACCCTAACTGAATAAAGGTGGGTTCTTTCATCTGCATTCAGCTGCAGAAGGTTGACAGTTAAATAGTCTTCACAGCATTCAAGCAGCTTTCATTTCATATTTTAAATGGATTTTGCCCCAAACTTCATATTGCTAAGCAGAGCTTGATATGCTGGGGGGAGTTCTACGCAGTTATTAATTGCCTCTGCTCTTATCTCCCAAGTCTCTATTATTTCCCATGCTATTCTATTTCCCAGGTGACCAAGAATCACCATGGAGGCAAAGTCAAAGGAATGATTATATTCTAAGCAGCATGCTGCCACAAGGGACAGCTGATCCCAGCTGATCCCATTGGACACCAAATGGCCACTCTATGCTCCTGCTATCTTGATCTCAACCTCCATCCGATTTGACCCACATACACATGGTGACAGTCTGTACAAGGGATGCAATATACAACCCTAATGCTCACTTAATTCGAGGTGATCTTTTTACCATTCATAATATGGTTTCATATCATGATTACAGGGTGGTGGGCACTACCAATCTACAGGCACTCAGTAGCTTCTGAGACATTCCTTATGAACAATAATACATGCCAGCACTCAGGCTTTATTATCTCTGAATTCCTGTTTCCTTTCCACACATTGTGTTGTAAGCAACAGGTAATAAAAGAGTGTGGGTAATCATTCTGTTGTAATTGGTGATAAAGATAATGTGCCTCCTGTGCCTTAGCTTCATGGGTACATGCATGCTAGATATCACAGTCCACTGAAAAGTGACAAGACCATCTAGATCTTCTGCTTTGATGGCAATCATCCAGTAGCACCTTAAAGGAGGGGTACAAAAACATTATATGGAAGACCACAAACTCATTGCAGTATCCACAATTAAGGCATGGAAGGCACATTATCTCCTTTACCAGTTTCAACAGAATGGTTATAGGGAGTAGAATAGCATGGGAAACAATAGAAACTTGGAAGATAAGACCAGAGGCAATTAATAGCTGCATAGAACTTTCCCAGCTTCCCAAGCTCTATGTAGCAATATGCAGTCTGGAACAAAAGCCATGAATGGGTTAAAATGTTGAATGAAGAATCCACTTCTATTCAGTCAGGGCAGAACAGGAGCAATAACAGGGGGCTTAAAGGGTTGGGGCAGGATGTGTTTTTTAACACCCCCTTTTTGCTCCGATGATGGATTATGGCAAGGTTCTGAAAGCTAAGGAAAATAAGTAAAGGTTTTGGGTACTTGATTCGTTTTTTTTCTATCCTTTAAATAATTCTGAGCTTAATAACTCTCCTTTGTTTGTTTTCCTGTCCAACTTCCAGTGCTCTTCCTTATGTAGCACTGCCTGTCTGTAAGCATTGGTGTGTTTACTTTTCATGCCAGGCTTCAGCTCTTGTTCAAAAGTATTGCTTCCTGGTTTGAAGTTAGTCACTTTCAACAAAGCTTTGAAGTCCAGGGCTGATCTAGGCTGACATTGGACAAGTCATCCTGCCTTTGATTATTAAAGCTTTTCCAACATTCTAATCTTCCCTTGCCCCAAGGTCTCATGCTCTTTCATTGACTTTTTGTGTGAATGAGCATCTCATCTCAAAATGATTTTGACCATTCTTTTTGCCTTTCTTATGATCATAATCTTTCTATTTCTTTTTCTCCCTTTCTTATTATTGTTATATATCTATACCATCTATAACTATATGTATCTATATTTTTGAAGAATAATATGCAGAGTGCAGTGATTCTTTTACTTTCATTGTTACCTGGTATATCAGTTTTCACTAAATCCAGAAAAATAGCCTTTTTTCCCCCTGTGACCTTATGGAAGGCTTGCCATTTCAGTTGGTGTTTCACTTAAAACAGCATCC
>JANHZU010001115.1:67105-78336 GCA_032468055.1 Acrochordus granulatus
CTCCGGAGTTCTCTCTCTTGAATGCCTTTCACTTAATTTATGCTGTTTACGCAGCGAGAGAGGAGAGCTCCGTTGGGAGATTTCCCATGTGAGCTGATCGCACGGTGCTCATTGCAATCAGGAATGTAGGCAGAACATGTGCATGCATACTGCCGGCCGCATGGAAATGGAGTAAACTGTGCGAGAGGAGAGTTGGTAGAACACGTACACACTGCTGCCCGTATGGCAATGGAGTAAACTGTGTGAGAGGAGAGTTGGTAGGATGCGTGCACGCTACTTCCGGTATGGCAATGGAGTAAACCACGCGAGAGGAAGGATGGTAGAACTCATGCACACTGCTGTCTGTATGGCAATGGAGTAAACTGCATGAGAGAAGAGATGGTAGAACGCATGTGCGCGGCTTCCAGTATGGCAATGGAGTAATCCACGCGAGAGGAGAGATGGTAGAATGCATGCGCGCTGCTTCCGGTATAGCAATGGAGTAAACTGCACAAGAGGAGAGATGGTAGAAAGCACGCACGCTTGCTGCGTTAGCAGAACGCGTGCACAGGGTTGTTGTCTGCAACAATGTAATAAAAGTAAAGCATGAGGTAAGAGTCGGCAGAACTGTTGCGCGGAGTTGCCTGAACGGGAAATACAGAGTGCGCTTCCTGATGACACACAAGGTTTGGCACAAAGTTTCCTCGTCTCGTGAGTCGCGGCTCATCTAGCAGAATATTTTTTGATTAAATTTTTTACTCGTCCTGCGAGTTTCTCGTCCTGAGAGTCACTCGTCTTGTGAGGTACCACTGTACTTCAATTTGCTATTTGATAGGAATGATAAAATTTATGTTTGGGGTATGGGGCTAAAATGGAAGAGATCCACCATTTTGTGGTAATTAAAGTATTAAATAGATAATATTTAGATTCCCGTAGATTCAAGCCCACATTCAGCCATAGAAGCCCAACCTATCCCATGGAGATATTATTTGAGGGGAAATATTTAGGAGGAATGATACGTAGCATATCTTGAAAGTCTGGAGAAAAATGGAATATAAATCCAACAAACAGTACCAAAGTGGCCATATTTTGAAGTTTTAATTCAGAGAGTTCTCCAATAATTCCAATTTCTTCAGCAAAATTAATTTGTTATATGAACCTGTTTTCAGTCATTCACAAGACTCAGATACCAATAGTAGAACAACTCTTCTGCTAGCATTGCTTTAGATAGACAAATACTGGATTTGCTGTGCAAAGAGTATTCTGAAAAATGTCTGTTTACAATTAAATACTCCGCTCTTTTATCCTTTGGATCTGCCCAGACTAAGTTAAACTCAATCATGCTTCAATCTATGAACTAGTTGTAAAGATAGAGTACTTGGCATAAAGTTGATTTGTTCCTATACTGACTAGACATTTAGGCATTTGGTTTTTTCCTAATCTTCTATAGTGCTATTGTTAAAATATAACTGCGACATAACTTCTCATTTGTCCTGTTCAGCAGCAGTGAGTGTAAATGCTCCTTATTACTGTCTGTGTGGAAAAGCCAAGATGTTCAGCATAGAATGGGAATCATTTTTTTTTCATACATGTCACTGAACTAACCTTGTGATTATTTCACCAGCTGCCCATTTTTGATTGACTTTACATTCTTAGTGTGTTCTGGACTGAGTAGGAATAAAGACAGAAGCTAGTAATGGGGAAGTTGATCCTATTATAGTTCAGAATGTGAATTTACAGACATAACATTATGAACTTGGACTCCAGTTTTCTTGTCCTATGAATTTCTGAATAAGGCAGATCTGAATGTCTGAAGTTGTTCAAAATGTGGAGATACCATGAAGAGTGAAAGGTTTGGATGTGAAGAGACACCAGGGGGATTACATTCAGATGTACTATTTTGCAGTATACATTGATCAGAGATGGTGAAGGGTTCTTCTGAAGCCAGCATCAGATGAGCTTCTACCTCATGGCTAAATTGAGTTTTGAATTTTAAGCCATTAACAGTCCTGGATTTCCATTACAGACTGGCACTATAGTTTACATGGCTGGGCAAAGATTTGTATTTGCAATATGTATTTATACCACATTACTCAATTCAGGGAATTTATTTTACTTAAATTTAATTCATACATATAAACTAGTATATGAAGCCCATATTCTTAAATAATCTTTCAGTCAGGATATTTACTGTTGGAAAAATCATATTCACATAGAGAGGAGTGATTTTTATTCCACTGTACAATTGGCATGGAATGTATACCTGTCCAGCTGTACAATATGCTTCTTTTTTTTGTGAACATAAAATGTAGTTCTATTTTCCTCTTGTTATTTTCCAAATCATTGGTAAATTGTTCCAAAGAATATCAGCATCTAAAAAGAAACTGAATTTTCCAGGATAAAATTAAGGTGAAATAACATTTATGCAAAAGAGTGCCAATATACATCATGACTGGGAATATTATCACAGGAATATTATCATAGGAATTTTATAAACTGCACTTCGAACATCACAGCTCAATAATTAGCTAAATATATCCAGTGGTAATCTTAACCTGATCATAAGTCCCAAATACTAGTATCAGGGAGGACAGGGGTTGAATGGGATTGCAATTATACCAATTCTACAATGACTGATGAGGGAAAAAATTCAAATAAGAAAAACATGTCATTCATAACCTCTTAAAGAGAGACTTCTTAGTAGAGTATAGATCTAAATCTGATAAACCAAAATCTTCTCTGACAATTGAACATTTGAAAGCAAAAATCCAGATGGGAGTTTCCCCAGACAAAATGTCCAAAACACTGCATTCAGTTTTTGAAAGGTGGGAAGAATATGTGGAAGAATACAACCATCAGGAAAGCAAGCAAGCAAGCAAGCAAGAAAGCAGGAAGGAAGGAAAGAAGGAAGGAAGGAAAGAAAGAAAGACCCCAACCATAAACAATGATTTTTAAATGTTATCTTTATACTGTACTCAGACATAGAAAGTGAGTTTCATTTGTCAAATCTGTTTCTGTTCTTGTTCCTGTTCCACAATACAATATATTTAAATTGGGTTAATCATCTGAGAAAATAGCACCAGATAAACAATCTGGAATGAAACTGTACCCTAACCAAGGAGGAAGCCATACTCCTCAGCAAGACTGACAAGGCAGGCTACTATACCTAAACAGCCAGCAAACCTTACTCTCTCTCCTACAAATTATGCTATCTTGCTTGGTAAGGAAATAGCTGCAGGGAAATTTAAAGAATTGACTTTTGATCTTCATCACAACAATACAAACAAACTTAGTAATTTTTCACAGCCTATAGGGTTACCAACAAATATCTCTTCTTCGTATAACCCATGGAAATCCATACATCAATTTCAGAGTTGTGTTGTCAGCAAAAGTCTACAAAGGGTTTCCAGAATTTTGTAGAACCATGTCTTAGTTTAAGCTTAATCAAACAAACTACATACTTCTGGCAACCTTGATTTTAATTCATTCAGATGTTTTTGTAGGATTTCATTTCTCTTCAATTTTTTTTTCTTTTTCCCATCCCAAAGGTTCTTTGAGGCTTCAGCAAACCTCTTTTGAAAATCCCATAAAAATCATTCTCTGGGTCACTCTCTTGGTTTATTGTTTGTATTTTTGCTTTAATTTTCAAGGCTTTAACCAACTTTTATATACTATATTTAGTAGTAATTCCTTATTCAGGTAATTCTCTTGCCTTGTCATTTGTGTTACACTTTAGTTATCATCTCTGTCTTGCTTTTACTCTATGTATTGTTTATAGATAAAATATTATTGTTCTTTAAGAAAAAATACAGTATGTGATAAGGATGTACCAGGTTAGTCAATGTCCTTGAGGGAGTCTCCAAAGAAATAGACCATATATCATATAGATCAAGAAATGAGAATCCAGAACTCTTGTCTACCTTTACTCCTATACAATTAACATTTATTACATGCATTAAAGATGCAAGAATTATACTTTAATAATTGATATCTCTTCAGATGATTGTACCTACATTAGTGAATACCCATGTAAAGCATAGCTGGATATATTGGGTAAAAAAGGTAAAATTTTTCCCTTTCAGTCATGTCAGGGAGTGGTGCTCATCTCCATTCCATAGCTGAAGAGCCAGTGTTGTCCAAAGATGCTTCTGTGCTCATGTGGCTGGCATGACTATATGCCAAGACAGATGGAAAACTATTATCTTCCCACCTGTTTAGACAGTTCCTATTCATCAACTTGAATTTTACATGCTTTCAACCCAACATGTCAGGTTGGTAGGAGCTATGGCATATAATGGGAGCTCATCCCATTACACAGCAACTGGAACCACTGACTTTCCATCTGGCAAGCCCAGCATTTTAATGCCTAGGCCACCCTACCCCAATATTGGGTATTACCATGCTATTAAATTTGATTAAACTAACTACAGTGTATCAGTATTTAAACAATATATCTCAAGTGGCAAGTTGCATGATTAATAATGTCTTCAACATAAGTAAAGTAGGAAACTCCTAATCCAAAAATAATATATTTTATTCCCTCTATCAAAAATTGTTATATTCAGAGGTTCACAGTGCAGAGGGTTGAGATTCCAGGAAAGGACAAAATGAAGGAATTTATCCTACTTTACTTTTGTGGCATCCCTGAATTGTATGAATATATGTCAGCAAAGTGTATGCTGGAAATGTATAATATATGTTGTTATGTTGTTATCCTATATATCTGATTATCATCAATAATCTACACTTTGCTTATGGTGTTGGGACACAAAGATTACCACTAATCTGGGGATTCAAAAATACTTTATCCTACTTCCAGTCATCAGAATAGAATCAAAATATAATTTTAAAAAATAATTCTTTTGACCACCAAAACAAGTAGTGGCACACTTATTTTGGTGGTCAAAGATTATACTAACATTTTGAGGTTGAGCTATGGTGGGAAAAACATACAGTAAATGTGGGGCTATTATTAAAAATATAATTTTATATTGTTTTTAATGTGTATTATTGCTGTTTTAATGTTTTTATTGTGAGCCACCGAAAGTCGTTTTTGAGTTCAGCAGCATACAGATTTGATAGACAAATAAATAAAATAAGTAAATCATAGACGTTGATTAATCATAGACATAAATTAATCATAGACGTTAATTAATCATAGACGTTAATTAATCATAGACGTAAAATAAGTAAATCATAGACAAATAAATAAAATAAGTAAATCATAACGTTGATAAATGAGTGACAAGAAACTGAGAATATATCTATTTTCCAAAATTAATACAGATTAAATAGAAATTGAAAATTATGTAGCAGAGCTTCTGTTATTATCTATTGAGTCTGCTATCCACAAGTCTGTCTTTGTCAAACATTTGTCTGAGTTAGTTAATTCTCTGTGGATAACACTATGGAGCAAGAAGTAAACCCTTGAACTCTTTGCAGGAGAGTATGATATCAGATTATGATACATAAATATCGTAAGTATTATACAATACATTCTGAAATATATGGAAATCAGTGTTTCGTTATAACTTCATATTATTATTGGCACTTAGTTTAATTATATTTTCATGGTACTTATCTCCCAATGAGCTCAAGATTTTGCACCTGGTATAATTCCACCTACTTATTTGCCTTCACTCTAACAGCTTCTGTGTGGTAAGTGCAACTTGTGTTAGATGCAGAGATGCAAGCAAGGACACTCAGTGCTTGAATGAATATTTTGAACTATTCTCACCAACAATGTATAGCGATATGCTGATTTTCCTGCTTTCTCATGCCAATCATATAAATTATGCAGGTGTAGAACAGAGAATGTAACCTATAATAAGACTCAGTTTTCATTATGAAAATGGTGAAGTACTGATGAATTAAAGTCAACTCTCTGTGTGTATGTGTGTGTGTCTGTATATCAGCTTCAGAATTATATGCACTACAGTTGTGAAGCAGTATGTCTGCCAGATTACAACACCAATAAACCCCAGTCAGTACTGGACAGTGGTTAATACTATGGGAGTTATAATCTGAAGATACAAACTTAAACACTACCTAAGAAATTGCAAACTGCACTGCATAATAAGGTTTCAGACTTTGACTTTTATTGGGCGAAACAGGAAAAATGCAACCTCATTAAACATTTCTTGAATATTTAATTTGGCCTGTTTAAACTATTCTTCTATTAGGTATATTTTATTTAACAAAAAACATTTGTGGAAATCCTACGCATTCAATTTCTTGTTTAGAAGAGTGACTAGGAACAGACGGTTGACATTTTTGAATCTAATAGTGGATAGTGCAGCACTATCCACGTTTAGTTGTAAGTTCAATGAAATTGACTCTGATAGTTTGCTTAGGAATGCAGCTTCAGTGAGCATAATGCAGCTACCTGAAAAAGTACATTTCTTATCCAGCGATAAACACTTTCAGTATTTTCTGAATCAAGAATATATGTGATTTAAATTAGTTTTATTGATATATACTCTATCTTGCCTTTTAATTGACGCTAATAATTACAAAATAACAATTATTAAATGAAATAATATAACATAACAACTACCAAAAATCTACAAAACAAGGGGAGAGGTAAAGAGGCAATAATTGAATTCTACTCCTACTAGTCTGTCAACTAAATATAGAGGAGATTTTCTATTAAGAATTTAATATTTCCTATTTAAATGAAACTCTGCATTGTAAATCCTAATGCCATATGAGAAAGGAGGAAGCTGCTGTTGTGTATTTTAAAAAATCACTATTATTGAAATACGAACACAATTCCACAAGATCTGACTGAAACTGTTGGAGAGCAATAATTGCCAATGCGTTGAATAGGATATGCAGACCTGAGTTTAAATCTAGGACTAATATGTATTTAAATGTACACAGCCTACTTCTTCACTGATAATCTCAAATAGATATCATATTGCTGAAAGCAGACAAGCCTTTTTTCCAACTTCTTTTCTGCGTCTCCTAAATTATGTTGCCAAAGGAAATGACAGCACCTAGGTCACCTTGGTTGATCTTGAAAAACCCGAGTGGACCTAATTAATACTTTTCAAAATAACATTCCAGAAGAAGGAACAATGCAATAATCAGGAACTGAGCATAATTCAACAATTTTTACTTGTTCAACATTTTAATTTTAAAAGGAATCTATGTATTTTTTACATTTGCTGCCTTAAGGGATTCATTTTGGAACAATGGCATAACTTTGATTCTGATAGTTGGTAAAACATACCACCAACAATTATCCTAAGATATAGACACCAGCTGATGCCCACTTCCATGTTAGTCATTAGAAGATTCCTTCCCTTTCAGATGCCCAGCAGTAGGTGAATGCACTTCAGAGCCACATAGGCTATTATTGGCTTGATCTCCTGATGTGGATAAATAGCCCTCTTGCCTTTAGATCTGTGCTCTTACGATGAGGGCATTGTGTTAAGACTATTCCATTAATAATTTTTCAGTGATGTCTTCCTCCTGCAGATATTTGCCCTACAGACAATTATATGCACACAAATACTGGAAGATGTGAGCATGGGGGAAAGCTAACATGTGCCCAGGTTTCTACGTAAGGACTTTTTCTGCTTTATAGGTTCGTGACAAATATCTGTGAATATTTGCAAGAAACTGATATCATTTGAATACATCAGTTTTCATGCTATTTGAATGGGGCTTTTGCTATTTGCAGAAGGATAAAGATCTACGCACAGAATAATCTATGGATGTTCATTTTACAAGGACTCTGACTTTTGCAAATGTATTGTTACATTTCTTGAACACTCTCTTGTTTGGAGAGTATTTTGGCATGCAGAACTATCTATCTATCTATCTATCTATCTATCTATCTATCTATCTATCTATCTATCTATCTATCTAATACTTACCTACCTATCGCCCTATCATTTATAGGCCACTCAAATCAACTGACTGTTTAAAGGCAGTCCCTGCAGTTTTCTTGACAAGATTTTAGAAGCGGTTTGCCCTTGCCTTCTTCCTAGAGCTGAGAGAGATAGAGAGAATGTCACCCAGCTGACTTTGTGCCTAAGGCAGGACTAGAACTCTTGATCTCCCCATCTGATTTGGGTTTAAAATAGATGAATAGTCAAGATTAAAACTAAACATATGCAGTAAAAAACCATACACATGAAAAAAACCCCAACAACAACCAGGAAGTAACATTCTAGGCCCAAATAAAATTGATTTGTCTCTTGAAGGATAGTCATAGCAATTCTGCCCCCATAAATGATGAAATAACCAAGTCTTCAGAGGCTTTCTGAAAACCAGGAGGGGATGGTCTGTTCAAATATCTGCCAGGATACTATTTCATACAAAAAATGTTCTCCCTACAGGTATCAAACTCTAATCAAAAGGTATATACAGAACCTGATCTTCCAAATTTTATAAGGTTAGCAAATGCACTTAGAAGAACATGATATCCAAGTTCTGAAGAGAGATAACCACTAGCTCTTTGAATTTTTCCAGCAGCCAAATCACCACCAGTGTAGCTTTTGAAGTAGAAATGTTATTAGGGCCCCTCAATGTCCATATAATAATTTAAATTAAATTAAACTATATTCTGAACTGACTAGTTTCCAAATGCTCTTCAAGAGCAGAACCTTTTTGAGTTTGGCAGGATATAAATTTGATAAATAAATAAATAAACCATGTACAGCATGTTGCAGTAGATTGGCAATAGGGGCAAGCTTATCTTTAATAATTTAATACTGCTTCTCCCTTTAAATATTTTCTCCCACATGGCTTTTGAAGCTCCCTGAAAAAAATTAACTGGGATCTTCTGGTTAGCTTCCTTCGGATGAAGCAGTCTGAATTGTCTTATTCATCTGCCTTTATCTGGCATCAAGTTTTAGGCATCACTTTTCTTCTGTACTTGTTCATTAGAAATGAATAAGCACATTTTAAGATTAGTACAGTATATATTGCAGGTGGCAATGTGAATAACTCAGGTTCATAGCATGAGCTGAAAGGCAATAGATAGATTGTGCCAGGCTGGTACCTAGCTGGTGAAGCCCTTCAGATGCAAAGATTTTCAGCTGTTGAGAAGAGAAGAAACAGAAGTTTTTCTAAACCAGGTGTCTATAAATCAGAGAGCCAGGAGGAGATCACAGTCCAATTCTTGCCTTTTTATTTAGTGGCACCAACCTGGGCTTAGCTTTTTTTAATTACTATTTCTTCTTCTTCTTTGGTCTATTTTTGGAATGCTAAGGGCTCAATTCTGCTTGAATTACATTCTAATTCCCTTTGCTAACTTAGAATATTTTGGGATTTTACTGAAAGGCTTATTATGGAAGATTTATCGAGGCAAGGAGTGGGTAAAAGGTAAAGTTTTCCCCTGCCAGTCATGGCCAACTCTAGAGGGTGGTACTCATCTCCGTTACCTAGCCAAAGAGCCAGTGTGTCCAAAGATGCTTCTGTAGTCATGTGTCTGGCATGACTATACACTGAGGTGCATGGATGCTGTTACCTTTCCACTGAAGATGATACCTATTTATCTACTTGCATTTTTACATGTTTTCAAACTGCTAGATTGGGAGCTCACCCTGTTATGCAAACCTCTTGGTTCTCAAACTTAATCTGCTGACATACTGACCAACAAGCCCAGTGTCTTAACTATTTGTGTCACTGTGTGCTCCAAGGAGGTGGGAGCAGCAGGTAACACGTTTGAGTGTTTGTATGCTGGTCTGTCTACAATGTGTTAAATTCTTGGAAGAAAAAGAGGTTTTGAAGTAAAAACATCAATATGTACTTGGGCATTTTAAACTTCATTATTTGTAGTAAGGAGTCCAGTTTTTTCTTTTTTTGTTTGGAATATCACCTTATATTGCTTTCCTTACTAAGGATTGGCCATTATCTGGTAACAGTGGTATATAAGAAGAAGTGGATCTGATGAATTAACTCTTTACCATCTGGACTAAAAGGCTGACACGGTTGTATATCTTCTTTTTTCTTTTTGCTCTTGATATATTAGAGAAGAAAAGATGCTACAAAATCAACAATAATAATTTAAAAAATAGGAGGTGACATGGGCTGAACATACTTGAGTGGATTGTAAAAACCTGGATGATCAGTTCAGGAAAAATATCTAACTCTTTGCAACTATCCGTTGAAATCTTCCTGTTGAATTTTTCAGTCCCAGTGTTTCAACCCTTTATAAATTAAACCATTTTGTTATGAAACATCTTCATTTTTTCCTTGCAGAGCAATTAAGATTAAAGAGAAATGTTTTTTTTCTAAAAGCAAAAAGATTATTATTTTAAATGTGTTCATACTCTTTCTTGTTGTGTTGTATTGCCAGGTGGTAGATCCAACCTTTCTTGAGCTTTAATTATCTGTTCTCCTGATAGATACAATAGCTGATGCAGACTGATTGTAGTAGCTAGAGGCTTGTGTGAATAAAATATCAGGCCCGTTTGAGATCTGATAGTTATCTATGTTTCCATCTCTTCCAATTACTTCCAGGTCATTAGGCTCATCACAAGTAAATGCTTTACTGTCATCAGGAAATGCAATGCAACAGTGTTCAGTGAGTCAACAGTTCCTGCAGAGAGAGAGACAGAAAGACAGAGAGAAAAAAGAGACATCGCATAAGTTAGCAAAGAATAGGAAATCAACTGCCTGTTTAGTAGTTTAACTGACTTGGAAAGAAGAAATGTGATTAGGTACCCACATTGTGCCTGTTGGCAGAATGTGTCTATAGAAATTGTGTCTTTTTCTGGGTTCATCAAAATCATGAAAAAATGCATTTAATTCAGGATTACTGAAGTACTTTACATCAGTTGTATAATCTTGAATGCAGTTACAATTAAGCATTTTGTCCTGTATAGTTTCCTTGTGGGATTGGACTAAGAGTCATCTAGTTCCACAATAGTCTGGTTTTGGTCCAAACCTCCAACTGAGAGGAAATGTTATCTCTTATCTGAAGCATTCTCATTAGAATATCAATATAAGCTACTCTCTTTTTAAAACAAAGTAAAACAAATAAAAACAAAGCATCAAATCTAGAGCTATATCAGCATCTCTACCTATTGTCAAATATTAAATACTGGAAGCTAACAATTGGTATTATTTTTACAATTGGAATAAACATATATAGTACCTTTCTTTCTGTGTTATATTGACTTTATAGGGAAGAAAGGGCTGAGGGTGACAACAATGGGCTTGTCAGTCAGAAGGTTGGTGGTTCTAATTCAAGACCCAAGCACTGCCGTGTAATGGAGTGAGCTCCTGTTACTTGC
>JANHZU010001115.1:101349-113563 GCA_032468055.1 Acrochordus granulatus
GACGTATATAATGCAGAACTGCCTCGCCCTTGATTACTTATTAGCCAAAGAAGGGGGGTATGCGGAAAGTTTAACCTTACTGAGCCCACCAAGAGAGCAACGCCTCAGTGCACCTGTGTGGACAGTGATATCACTGTTACGTGAGCTACATTGTTTGCCAGTTTGTTTCTGCATACAATTCAATTGTATGAATTAATTCATACAAAAAAAATGTATGACTCTAAAGCCATACATGGCACAGATCCAGGTTATCTAAGAGACCATTGCATCCCAATGAGCTCAACCCATCTCTCCTGTGCCATCTGTAAGGGCATGCTTTGGATCCTGTCATCCAGGAAATTTTGTCTGACAGGGTCCAGAAGGCAGGCATTTCCTGCCATGGTGCCCACTTTTGGAACATCATTCCACCTGCATTGAGTATGGAACCCACTTTCTGGCCTTCCAGAATAGTCTAAATACATGGCTTTGTGGGCTGGTGGGGGCCAGGTAACCATACAGCACTACTGAGTTTTTTTCATTGATGGCTCCAACTCCATTTTATCCTGCCATCTTGCTTTTCTTTTAATTTTTTTACTTTTTATTTTGTGTCTATTTATTATGTTGTTGGTATACTTTTTATGTGTTTTTATTGTTAGCCACCCAAATTTGCTTTGTGAGTTGGGCAGTGAATAAATTTAATAAAGAAATAATGAATGATAAATAAATAATTCACTCTTTGTCTGTTATACTCTTTATCTAATCCACTTTGTCTGAACATTCTAGATATAAACTATATCTAGAGGCATCCTTTGAGCCAGTTTGTTTAGTCATCAGGCTAGAAATGGGAAGAGTGAGAATTCTAGTCTTCTTTAGGCATAAAGCCAGCTGAGTGACCTTGGGCCAGTCAATCTCTCTCAACCCTGGAAGCAGGCAATGGCAAATCACTTCTGAAACATTCTTGCCAAGAAAACTACAGGGACTAGTTCAGGCAGTTGCCAGGAGTTAAAAACTGACTCAAAGGCACACACACACACAAGTCCATGGGAAGGGGCAAAAAAATCAAGATGGCAGAGCTCAAATAGTTCCAATGTGCTGCCGCTCTGTACATGTACCCACCATTGTACTTACAAAAGTGGAGGGTTTTTGATCATGTTGGGGCAGATGTCATCTTTCTTTTTCATTTTTTTTACCTCCTGGCCAACCAGACACTGATGTTTACATCTGCTGATAAGGCAATTTTACAGGGGAAGAATCAGCATTACGGAACAGGGGAACTGTATCAAATACTCTTTCTACCTGGAGTATTGTGAATATAAATAGAAAATATAGCTCAATATAAATTAGTGTAAATGATGAACGCTGAAGAAGAAAAAAAACCCGTTAGGATGCCAGAGTTCTATCTTGTTTGCAGAAATAAATAATAATAAAAAAAACCCTATGATCTGACTCACCTTTTTGTTTGTGAAGATAGGCCCATCATTTACAGGATGGCATTGACAAAAATTGCCTTGTGTTGAATGGCTTTGAGTCATCTGAAGGTTTACTGAAGCACCCTAATTTTTATTGCCACTGTGCTTCCTCCTCTACCTGATCTAATCACTATTGTTTAAGCAGTAACCCAGCTATTACAGGTCTGCAGCTGACAAAGAACTGAAGAAAGGAGCGCATGCTGTCAAAACGTGCTGTCATGGTGAATACGGAGGGTGTGAAATTGAAGTAATAACTGGAATATCTGCAGCATCTGCTCAAAGTTTATTTCCATTTTTTTCTCTGACAATTTCAACCAGGCAGAGCCCTTCCAACTTCAGCTGAGTGATGATATTTAATAACTGTCAAACATATTTGTCTTTCTGCTGCCTGTATGATATAGCATTAGTTGCCTGTACATTGAGGGGGAGAAAAAAGCTTTCAAATTGTTAGGGAGTATTCAAGCTGACAGTTCCACAAAATAGGGGTGATGGGAATAATAATAGTCCTTGAGGAACATGGATGGTTGACAAAATGTTAACTTGGCTTGGGTGGGCCAAAAAGCTCAAGGAAAAAAGAAATGCTTGCATGAGATGAAGGTGATGAGTTCATTTATCAGGAAAAGGAATAATCCTATCTCCTTACTAATTCACAGATTGTTTACTATAATGAGTATTGTTTAATCCATGAAAATTGGGAAATTAGCAGTGGATATTATTCCATTTCTAGCCTCTCATTTGGTAAGCATTTTTTCCCTTTGGGTATAATTCTGCACACACCTATTCCTTGCCCCCATCAAACACATCAAGTTTAGTAAGATCTTGACTTTTGAAGTATTTTCAGAATCACCAAGTGGGAAAGGAAACCTTCAATTAATTTTCCAGTCCTTTAATGTTGAAACAAAAAGTCATAAAATTAATTCAATGTTTATTTAATGAGGAAAAAAAACTCCAAGGAGGAATTCAGATGCATCCTACCTCTGTTGAATTGTTCTTCTTCAATAAACTTCAAATAACTAATTTAGGCACTTCAAATAACTAGATTTGGTATGCCCAAGAACTATGTTCAATTTCTTTCCCACTTTGAACAGTTAACACTTAAGGTAAGTTTAACAGTTCGACTTACCTTAAAACAGCTCTTCAAGCACTTTCCAGCTTATTGTGTAGTATAGAGGTGCTGACTTTCAAAATAAACAAATGTAGGTCCATTTGTATCCTATGAAATGATTCTTTGGAACCAAACATTTGAGAATTCAGAACATGAATAACCAACCTTCAGCATTTCTTTTTAAAAATAACCTTCTTCTTATATCTGCCACAAATTTGGCCTCTTAGACCTTAAATTAATTAACAGCTTTAAAATAGCTGCATCTTTATATGAGCTACACAGCAATAAAATACGTTAGTTATTTCAAACTAACTAAGATGATCTGTTAACATATAAATCTCCAACCCTATACTTGCAAATTTGGATTCCAGATCAATAATACATTAATTCAAAATCCTTTATTTCTCTCTCTATATATTTTAAAACATTGATTTAACAAAACAGATGCCGAGACTGTAGCCAAATGCTATACAGTGTGGAGGTCAAATGTTATTTTTTGCTTTATGTCTATTTTGAAAGTATACCCTGAGCCCCAAAGGAAATATAACATATTTTCCGAGCGTATATATGTGTTTTCTCTCTTTTTCAGATAATTTGATGGCGGTTCTACCACTCTCCTTTCTGAAGGAGGGGGGAAGAAACTTTTGTTGAAATGATTGCTTCAAGCCTCACAGCTATTTGTGGGTATCAGGAAGGGATCTAGCTGATTCCACTGTCATCTTGCTGACAGACATATCACAAAACCTCATGAGGATGTCATAATCTTTGGTTATGCAAATCCATGGATCAAGATTGCCTGGAGGCAGACAGCCAAGCAAATGATAATGTAGCCCCCTCATAGTACATCAGCAATTATTTTGACAGAAGAATTGGAATGTTTCCAAAATAACAAGGTAAGGAGGAAAATAGCAATAGCTTTACATGCAACTAGATATAGATCATCAAAATTCAACATGTAGAACCCAATTCCCCACTTTTTAATTAAGGAATGAAAAAAACAACAAAACTTGAACTCTTGATCAGCATGTTTTCTCCTCACCTAATGTACCAATGAAGAACATAGCAAGGCAGACAGATTTTTGACTGAGATAAATGATTTATATTAAGATAATTATTACCATCCAAATCAAAGATACTCAGGGAAGGAGACATTAAGTAAAAGCAACCAAAATCACAGAAACACATTACATCTCATTAAAATATTGAAACCCATTAGTTAAGAAAGCTTGTAAATGATTCCTTCATCATACTGGTCTAGTTACACTCTATATATATAGGTAGTCCTTGACTTATGACCACAATTGGACCAGAATTTCCATTGCTAAGCAACACAGTTGTTGAGTCATGCCAATTTTTTGAACTTTTTTGCCACAGTTGTTAAGAAAATCACTGCAATTGTAAAGTGAATCTCATGACATTAAGTGAATCTGACTTCCCCTTTGACTTTGCTTGTCAGAAGTAACTGGGAAGGTCACCAATGGCAATCAAAGGAACCCAGGACACCAAAACAATCATAAATGCATACTAGTTGCCAAGTGCCCATATTTTTATCATGTGACAATGGGGAAGTGTGACAGTTGTCACTGTAAGGACAATTATGTCACTTTTTTTCGGTGATGTAACTTTGAACCAAAATGAATGGTTGTAAGCCAAGGATTACTTGCAGTTGAAATTTAACTGTAGATACTTCTATTGGCTTCTGTCAGATACCATGCCCACTATCCACCCACTTAGCTCTTCTCCAGCCCATGAAATTTGGCATATTGGAAAGCAAAGCTCTAATTTCAACATTATTCACATTTCAAGGAATATCTCTGAATACACAGAGGCCATATAGGTATTCTTAAAAATAGAAAGGGAAGATATAATCTGTTGCCCTGTATAGGAAGGTACTCATCATTCCATCCTCCTACCCAACAGTAAATTTAAATGATAGGAAGGATTTGAGTGGTTTATAGGATGAAAACTACGACCCTCATTTGCCTCTGGAAAATGAGTATGCCAAGACAGGATAATCCCACACAACAGCCATTTGTGAAATCGGGAAATTTCTATGGCATTTTCTATGGCAGCTATTTTCTAAGACTACCCACAAAAACTCTTAAAATTATATTGGCTGAATAGATGGAAGACTTTTGCACTAGCATTCTGCACAAGAATAACTGGATTAGGGAGGATTAGCCCTGCATTTTTCTCCATGTATTATCAATACTGCTGCTGTTGTTTTATAGCAATTCCGCTGCATCTTTTTAAAGTGGAAACAATAAAAGGGATTTTTCAAGGCCTTATACATAGAGGGGGACGCATCCAAAATACCAATATTTTACCCCCAAGGTGCCAAAATTAATTAAATTAAAATACCTAAAGTTATTTCAATATTTTGGTATTTCAATGCCCCCCCATTCTTCTGACTTTAGTGGTAAAATGGTACCCAGAGAAAATAAAAATACACAGTTTGGGTATGGATGCAGTGAGAAAGAATTGCAAGTGTTCAAAGAAAAAATTTGCTTCTTCATTTCATACAAATGGTTCTTCTAAAAGGCCTGTAGCTCTTGAATATAAGTCTATTTTTTGTTAAGCAAATGTAGATATCCTTCTTTGCATTCAAGATGGGCACGCTGTGGTATAGATAGTTCATATTAATGTTGCTGGATATGAAATAGGACAAATAAACACCCAATGTATATTTGTTCATGATTTCTCAAAGAAATGATGCAAGGTCTCAGAATTTTTGATGTGAATGGAAAGCTCCAAGTTTTGTTTTTTGCATAACTATGAAAGGGATCCATAATATTACAGTGTAAATGTAGATCTCTTTTAAGAAAAATCTACAACAAGGATTAGCAAGCTTCTGCTGCTTGGGGGCCAGGGCCATTCCTCTGCTACCCATGTTATTGTGGGTGGTGAAGTAATTACTAAAATAGCTGCCCAAGGAAGCAGGAGGTTCACCCTTTCTCTCTCTTTCTCTTTCTCCCCCAGACAAGGATGGGTAATCTACCTCCAGCATCTTCCAATATTGCTGCTGAACAGTGTAGGTACCTCCTTGCTTTAGCTGGACAGCTGGGATGACTTTCACATCTTGGGTGAGTCTTAGCATAAACTTCTAACATTCTTTGCTTCTTGCATCCTCCCCACCCCACACTATGAGGAGGTAGTGCAGCAGAACTTATTTATTAAATTTATAATGAGAAAAAGATACTGAGAGCTTAGTACAGAGACACCGTTTTTGACCTTAGGAAGTAGAAGCCTGGTAGTCATGCTGATGCTCTACAATATACAAACTAGAATAGTGAACCAATCTTGCCATCCATACTAAAAGGGTTCAGATGGGCTGCAGAGAGCACCTCTGGGGCAAGGGATAAGATTATAGAGTAATGGATGGATAATGTTTTCTGGGTAAAAAAAAAAATTCCAAGAACTGAAGAAGGCGAGAGGCATCAGCATGATGATGCAGAGTTGTGTCTTAAGAGCTATTATTTCTCTTTCCCTACTGTACCACAGCTTCCTTCTGAATTTACCCATGGGCTGTCTTCTGAAGTGCAGCTACCCCTACAAATGTGAGCAAAAATTCATCTATTCCACAGCCATGGGATTTGGTCAATGTAGGAAGGAAGAAAAATAATAATCTTTAACTGAATTGCCTGTCACAGACTGGATGTCATTTACAAGAGTCTCTAGGAGTTTTATCTGTCATGAACATCTAACAAAGATGCTTAGCTTTTCAGGGAAGGATTGCAAAGAATCATTTGGTGGCTACCAGCACTTACAGCCCTCTTTACATTCCTGCTGGCTGCATGGGGGGTTAGGGTGAAGAAGGAGATCAGCCATTATTATCATGCTGTCTTTGCAGGAAGTAAGACTGTGGTCTTCTTCTGAAATCTAAATACAAAAAGAAAAGAAGCAAATCTCTTTCTCATTTTCTCCCCATCCTGCCATGTGCTGACAATTTTAAATGATGTACAAAAAAGCTCAGCTTTGCTGAGAGGCAGAAGAAATCAAGTGTCTTCTTTTAAAGTTTTATTTCTGCCATCACCATGCCTTGCTGTATCGCTCCTGATAAATGGCTGCCATTTACAAATGAATGAACGCTTACCTGTTTGTCAGATGAGTCACCTTGGTTGCCATCTGTCATTCTCACCGGGTGCCTGCTTTCTATTCCTTACAGCAATTGAACAATGTGCTTGAGAGAACTATTTAAAACCATATCAGTAAAGCTGTTTTGTTGGGAATCTATAAAGCATCTTGGAGGTGGCTTCCCTATTATTACCTTGCTCCTTTAGTGCTCTTTCCCATATCTGATGAAACAACAAATTCAGCCAAGCAGACCCAGAACACCTTTTGATCCTTATGGTTTCTCCCTCCTCCCCAATGGTAATTATGCATCATGATTTTTTTTATTCTGCGCGGGTGGGTTACATCTCTACTTTTTCAGAAGATAGCATAGAAACAAAGACCCAAGAAGAGAAGAAAATCAGCTGAATTTTGAGGAGCACTTTCAAAGCATTTTCCCAAACACTTGAGAGCTCCAAGAGTAGAGAGGGCTGGCATTGCATATAGAAGCCACCCAACTCAATAACCCTCATAAGTGTCAGGCCCAGTCTCTTAATCCCTGACTGAGCACCAAAATCTGAATTGCACTGATGTTCATCTGAGCATGCCTATTGCTCTTTGTGTGCTAATGATCCTAACCATTGAAATGTCACTGCTAGGACAGAAAAGGGCAGGAGCTAAACAGTGTATGGATTTTCACCAAATCACATTTTAGCCTTCAAATATTTAAAAAAATACTGAAGATGTCTTATTAAACTGCCTGCTTTAATCTGCTAGAATGGGATATTATTTAATGTTCATTTGCTAAAACTCCCAGTCTAAAATGATTCTTGTGGTATTGATGAAACACTGCTAGCTCAGGCCAAAAGTCTTCAGAGTTAAAAGTCCTGTTTATAATAATAGCTAGGCAGATGCTTTTAAGAACATCTTAGCAGAGCAGAAGGTTAACAGAGCATCACTGCTGTTTGTACCTTTCCATAAACAATATTTAGACCAGTATTTCTCAACCTTTTTTGCTTTAAGCTGTTTGAACTTCAACTCCCAGAAATCCCTAGTCAGCATTTCACACAGCCAAGATTGAGGAACACTGATTTAGACAAATGCTACTTTTCCCAACTACAGAATACATTTGAGGGAAGCACTAAAAATGAAAAGGGAGGGAGCTTGCTAAAGAAGCTTAGTAGACTACTGTAGCCTTTCCTAACTTATGTCTATCTTGGAAGGTCAGTGACTGGGAATTCAGAAAGTAGTTGTCCAACAAACCTAATATTAGACTGGAGTGATCTGACCATTTTTGCCATCCTGTTTGAAACTCTGGAAAGAGCATGTTGAAAGTCAACAATTTATATTTAACAATATGAGTTACTCTGATTTGTAATTTATGACATTCTCCCTCTTTATCCTCTCTCTTCTGACCCTGTAATTCTGTTACTCTGCATAAATTAGCTGTAAAAATTGGGAATATAAACAAAGCTTCAGTCAACTGACTGACTCTGCCACTCATTTAATAACTTCAGTTGAAATGTGTTTCCCCGAGTATTTGAAACCTTTATTGCTAGTAAGTTTACTTTTAATTTCACTTTATTAGAATAAAATAAAACTAGATTTGTAATTGACTTTCCAAAGCACCATATTTATCTTTTGTCAGTATAATTCCTCAC
This sequence comes from Acrochordus granulatus, assembly GCA_032468055.1. Taxonomy (NCBI): domain Eukaryota; kingdom Metazoa; phylum Chordata; class Lepidosauria; order Squamata; family Acrochordidae; genus Acrochordus; species Acrochordus granulatus. The sequence continues at coordinate 109,614 of JANHZU010001115.1, forward strand.
CCATTCTTCCAGTGACCTGATTTTTCTTCATAAATCCTGGAGAACCACTGATTTTCTCCATTTTTCTTTTCCTTTCATGCCTCAAGCTAAAATTTACAAAATGACAGAGGTTATACTTTCAGTTATTTGCCATTTCTGCTGATGTTGATACTCTTGTGAAAGACCATTCATAATATGGAACAGTTATATATTAACTGTGATTGCTCTAACGTTAAAGAGCATCACATCTCTGTGGAATATTTATGACACTTTTATCTGAGACTGATTGGCAGTCAAAGAATATTAGAGATTCCAAAACAAAATAGGTTTTTGTACTCCTTCCACATTCCCTGCTGAATGTTCTGTGGTATGGAAAGAAAATAATTTTGGAAGTTTAGGAGTGAATTATGATTTAAGGGAGACACTTAAATCCTTTTGATGCTAAAGCTGTAATTGTAATGTAGCAAATATACATTTGGTATTCTGGGGATGCAGCACAGAAGGGTGAGAAAATTTAAGATTTTCACTTGAAAACTTTATTTCCTTTAGTGTAAAAGTGGCTTTCCACAGCCAGCTGCTAATGTCTTTACAATCTATAGGATATCTTATTAATGAATCCTTCTTCACAGCAGCAACTTCTATGAATACTGGCTGTCAGTTCTTGATCAGTGAACAATTTATGGAAAACCTGGGTTTGTAGATCCATAATATCTGTAATGTTCTACTGTTTCTTGTGTAGAGAGCAAGCAGGATGACCTTGACAGAAATATGCAAGAAGTTTTATCTAGGTGAAGAAGTCTGAAAACTTCTTTACATCCCGAGAAACCAAATATTTGGAAGCAGCTCAAGCAAATGCTTCCATGATTCACTGGAGCATAAGAAAAAGGACAGGTAAAGCACAATCAGGCTTGCAAGAGTCTGTTATTATAGCCAATGTTAATATAGTTCTAATCTTCCATGGAATTGATTTTCTAGGGTGGCCCATTTAGTGGGGCTGATGCTTTGATGATGATGTTAACTTTGCAGCAATGCTTTAATCTTGATCAATAAAGTGTGGTCCATCTGGCCTTTTGGAACAATATTCAGATCAAATACTTCTTCAAAAATCTTTTTAACAATTTTGGCTGTGAAAATTACAGATACATTCTCCTTCATTCTCATCTAATCTAGATCAGGACCCTTAAGAATTCACTATACCTATATTAGATCCTGATTAGAGATCCACAATGGCTTAGTTTTATATCTTTTTTAATCGTTTTTAGAAAAACGATTAAAAGAAAAAAATATTATTAGTGACATCTTTGAAGTAACTATTAGTTTAACAATAATTATTAGTGACATCTTTGAAGTAACTATCAGTTTAACAATAAGAGTTGTTGATGTCCCCCTCTATGCTTGGAGGAGCCCACTGTTCTTCATGTTCAAGATTTTCTTGTGGTGTTCCCTAGATGAAATTCTTTTACCTCAGTGGGAAATGATTTAAAGGTAACACAGCTTCCTATAGAAATCCAGCAAAGTGTAGTTATTAAGATGCTCAGAGTTGTGAGATCCAGGTTCTACTTCTCACAAGACACAGAAGCCAGCTGAATGAACTTGGGCCAGTTATTCCTTCTTAGCCCTAATCAATGTACTGTTCTTTGACCAGCCAGATGAAAAACAAAATCCCTTTACCCCTGATAGCTTTTGTGGTCTCGTGCCAGCATAATTACATGGTGAGGCACACAGATGCTATTATATTCACACCAAAGGTGGTACCTATTTATCTACTTACATTTTCACATGCTTTCAAACTGTTAGGTTGGCAGGAGCTAGGCAGACAACAGGAGCTCACTCTGTTAGGTGGTGTCTCTTGGATTTCAAACTCTGACCTTCCAGTTGACAAGCCCAGCATCTTAACCACTCACACCACTCTGTGTCCCTTATTATTGCCTCATGGATGCTTATTTTTTTTATAACCTTTTCTCTCCTTTTCCTTTCTTCTCTTCCCTGACAATGATTTGGTTGCTCATTCCATTAAAATTAAATTGTGAAACTTTTCATAAAAGACAGATGTTTTATTTATGTTACTTCATTTTATTTATTGATGCCATTCAGTTCAGTCCTATGCATGTGGACTGTAACATAGAAACATATTATTTTTGTACTATCCTCATTTGAACACTTTTCCAAACTTTTCAGAAAAGGTCTCATTAGGATTGTAGCTTGCTTACAAACCTGACTAGTCAAGCTGCAAGCAATGAAGCAAGTAAATAGCAGACTTAAAACCCACAAAGGCATTTTCTCTTTTATCTTGTCATTGTTGACTTATGTACTTGGTAGATCAAAGTTCTACATCCTGCGATTGCATCCTCATTAGCTACAAGAAAGGTCACTCTGTATACAACACCATAGTGTATGTCAGATTAAAGAATCAGTATTATTGCTATTTTTAAGATACAGTATCTTTGGGATATATTTCATCAAACCATTTTGTTTCAAATACAGATGATAATCAGGAATTGACCTTTACAACAAAAGAAATAGTCTTGCTGACATTTCATGACAGGGATAAAAAGAAATCTAGTTCCAGTGTGTTGCATTGTAGAATTTATCTGTATAATTGGAATATAACACAAGTGAAAAATATTACTTTCCTATACTTCACAGTATCTCTAAAATTTATGAGACAGGTGTTTATATCAGTTGAAATGATGATACAAGGCACTCAACCCATGCAGACTTTTTCTGTAGTTTTCTTAATCTGATGAGCCTCAGAATATTTCATGCTCAAAGTCTTATTCAAGGATTCTTCTATCAATCTTGCTTTCAGATAGATAGCTGCTATTATTATTATGGTTGGCTGCATAGTTGACCAGATGTTTAGATTGGATTTGGCATTTTTATCTACCTATGGAGTCCTTCCCAAGAATCTGGGATAGACAGAAGTTTCTTTGTTTATATATCAAATTTGGAAACTGTCCATCTTACAGAATGGCTCTGAGTGGTAAATATAAAATATCTATATTATATTACTGTAGGAAGCAATTAAAACAGGAATAAAATACTTAAAATTGCAAGTTGAAAAGGTGGGGACAGGGCCTTCAAAGTGCTAACCAACTCATGGCTGTGTGCTCCTCTGTGAGCCCCAAGCAAGTTGGGAGAGCCAGATCTTCATAAATTTCTGAAAGGACAAAAGAGTGGGGGCCAATCTTACCTCTGGAAAATTTTCTTTTCTGTATTCAAGAGCTTTCTTCAACACGGATTCTTGGCTTTTCTTAATATGGTAATTCAGGCAGTGCTTTTTATTTTTAAAAAGTATCATTACTTCTCATACGGTGCTAACTAAGAGCAGGAAAATCCAAGTTCTCGCCCTCTCTAAACCATGTAAGATTGGGTGACTTTTGGCCAGTCAATCCTATACACTGAAGATTATATACTATAAACTCCCAATAAAGTCCAGTGTGGACAATCATTTAACATGTTTTAAAATTTTCAGTCTAAGGCTGAGAGGAAGAGTGACTGATCCAAAAGCTCCCAGCCAGCTTTCATGCCTAAGAGGGGACTAGAACCTCAGTTTCCCACACATAGGCCACACATTTATAACTATGCCACGCTGCTATTCCTCTAGATAAGTCTGCACTGAAGTTGAACATTTAAATGGTTCATTTATCACATATACACACTAGGTTAACATAATGAATTAATTACCATTGTTTGATAGTAAGCCCTTAAATGTGCTGTGTGAATGCCTTGAATTAATGTCATGTAAGTGCTGCTATGTAATACTTTAAAATAACTGTTATGTAACTTTGTATCAGATCACATTGAAATATTTCTTTAAAAAGCTATAACCATTTTGGTGCAGCTACTGCTTTCTATGGCCCTTTGTGTATCTGATATGTTTGTGCCTCAGTAAATATAGTTTCCCCCCAGTGAGGCACCACCTTGCTGTGGTTGGGGGGCTTGTGTGCTCTAATGAAGATGAGAGCTCT
>JANHZU010001115.1:177328-191430 GCA_032468055.1 Acrochordus granulatus
ATTCTTGGTTCTCTTCTATGGCTACAGGTATTATCAAATTAGCTGTCCTTCATTAAATATCTGTGTATATGATTTCTTCAGTGAAGAAGTTTGAATCTGTCTTGGTTAAATTTTATATTGTTACTTTCAGCATATTTCACTAAAATACCAATATAATTTTGAATTATAATATTATATAATTTTACTCTTGACATAACTGTCCTATCCAATTTTGTGCCATCTGCAACTTTGATCAGTGTTCCGTTTACCTCTTCAATGAAATCGAATAAAAATGTAAAAAATTATAGGGCCCAGAGGTATTCACGTGGCACCCCACTTAATGTCTCATTCCAGTTTCATTAAGAACCATTGGGGAATAGTATTTGAATAGAAAATTGAAATAGTCTTTAAGATCATACTTAAATATCTTGTCAATTCATGGGGGAATTTGTTGGGGTATACAAGGCATTGTGAACTTCAATGAAGCTTCAGTGAAATCACTTCACTGAAGTAGAAAATAAATCAAGATGAGTACATGTTTTGAAGATGTTTCTGGAGCATTTCAGAGATTCATTGGCTATTCTGTTGCTGTTGGGTTTCTTACAGACAAAATACATTTTTTTTTCTGAAATGTATTTTTGCATTCTCCAACTATATATGGAGAATGGAAAGATATGGAGTGATGTGATGATTCTTATATATTGATATGAGCATCAAGCCAATGAGATTTATTTTTTCATTAAGTGCTCTGCCTATCAGAATTTTTTGAGTGCTGCAAGGCTAACATTACTTTGGGTTTTGTGAATATCTTCCATAAGCCCAATTTTGCCATTTCCAAAAGGGTTTTGCACAGCTGTAGAGAAAATGTTGGTGTGCTTATCCCTTCTCTTCCCTGTGACCCTGATTTTTTATATGCATCTTTTCCTTACGTTTCTTTATCTGCTGCTGTCCTTCATCTCAAACAAGTATATCCAATTGGCCTTCCACCCACTAGACCCTCCCACTCTCTCAGTCTCAGGGAGGAGATGGGCTGGTTGGCTATGCCATGCTTGAAATCAAGGACTATAGCATTGTATGATACATGTTCCCAGAACCTTCATTTAACTCTGGTTTGCTGTCATACCTCATCAACGTTTTTGCCTTTGTGATGATTCCAACATTTCTGCAAACATTTCTTCATATTTTGGGCCGGACACAGACCACTTGAAGCTGCCAATGCTCACAAGGAACATGGTGGCGCAGTGGATTAGTGCTGCCAGTTATGTCGACCAGAAATGGCCAGCACTCTGGCAGGTTTGATCCGTAAGCTCTGCATGACGGGGTGAGCTCCCGTCACTTTGCCTCCAGCTTCTGCCCACACAGCAGTTCGAAAGCACATGAACATGCAAGTCTATTAATGGGGACCTCCTTTGGAGGGAAAACTGCTGGATGGCAAATTGATGGAGCAGCGAGTTGGCATGATGGAACAGCAAAGTCGGCACGAAAAACTCATCCGTCCCGGGGACGGAGCAAGGAGTCTTGGACGACGCCCCGGATATGAACATCACCGGCCATCTGAGTGGGGTGTGTTAAAAGAAAAAGAAAAATGTATAATCCCTAACCTATGTAAGCCGCCAAGAGTCTCCAGAAATTGGCAGCATAGAAATATGATAAATAAATAAATAGTGCTTTGCACATCCCCCAAAATGATTCCTGTCTCTTTGAGTAATTTTTCTTGACTCTTGGCAGTTGCCTGGACTAATCCTTGCAGTTTTCTTGTCATGGTTTTCAGAAGTGGTTTGCCACTGCTTCCTTCCTAAGACTGAAGCCCAAAGCCACCCAGCTGGCTTTGTGGCTAAGGCAGGACTAGAACTCACAGTCTCCTCATTTCTAGCCCAGGACCTTAATCACTACAATAAATTGGCTCTCCCATAAGGTGTTGGTGGGGATGTGACTACTATGGGTGTAACTGTAGGTGTGACAACCTTAAATGACTCTAGATTTCTGATTTCTCAACCATTTGATTTAAATCCTGCCTATAAATAATTCACTAATTATGACCGCTTACATGACATTGTGATAAATATTCTCATGCAATCTCAACAACTCTTTTAATATAAGCAAATATATTATTACATTCTCAGAATTTTTAAAGGATCTATAATGAACTGAAAACTCTCACAGCAACTTTTTGTTCAAAAGAGAGCATTATACTTTTGAGGTAAAGATAGGTAAAGCAAGAAAGCAATAATTTTAAAGTCAGTCACCTAAACCAATAATTTGAAGCTAACCTAGAGTAACAGTCTAGGTAAAATCCATTTAGTTTAATGGGAAGAAGCAAAGAGCAAATTCAAAGACAGGCAAGAAAGCATCAGATTTTAGCAGAAATTCACATTAATGGAGTACACAAAGAGTTCAGCTGTTGATGGTGAAAGAAGAAAAATAAAATTGGAATAATGTAACACTTGCTACAACAAAGCAGGCATAAGACTGAAAGCTCTAGCATACACAAAGAGACATATTCACCAAGCACATGTTAAGAGGAGGACTCAGAACAGACACAAGGTAACTTGGGAGTACAGAATGTACACAGAGAACATTCATTTTGGGAAAAAGGAGTTTTGAATCAAGGAAAGAGAGGAAGAATCATCCTTCATGGCAGAACTTGGCTATGTTAACTCATGTTGCTGGCATATGATGTAACCCAAGAAAACTGGGAATTTGAAGCAGAAAAATGAAGAGGAAATTGGAAAAGGAAATTATACTAAAAGCAGAGAGGGAGAAAATAAATGCCTTCTTTCTTCCTTTCTTTTTTGGGGGGGGCGGAGATACCTGCCTTTGGGAGAAAGAATTATTAATCCAAGGGAGTGCATTGGAGAAAAATGGTCGGAAATTAATGATGGTGCCTAAGAAAAAGAACAGGAAGAAACAGAACAAAGAAGAGGAAAAGGGTTGGCCAGGGATTAGTTGATTAATGACAAGAACAAAGAGGGCCCTGGCTGTGACTTAGCTTTTAGGTTTTTTGTAATGCTATGCTGGCAAGCCTGATAAGGATTCAGGGGAAATTTGGGAAAACACTAACAAATATCAGTACATTCTTCAATAGTCTGAAAAATGGGCAACCAGCTCACCAGTTCAGAGAAGGACCATTAGAAAGAAATTGAATAATCTTTGCCCTAACAAGCTGGATGATAAATTGGGTTCTAAAATGAAAGTAAATCAGTAACCTAGCCCCTTTCCCCTTTAATGGATCTTGTTAAAGAAGACTCAGTGAGAACCTTAGTTTTGGTAAATTGGCTGCCACATGTTTGGCACTTTATCATTTGATTGACAAAGAAATTGTCAGGGAAGAATAAATGGCTCTGAGTTATTGGCTATGCAGATGTCTTCTGATTGATCTATTATTGGCTTACTAGGGATCCCACAATCAGTGATGCAAATGAAAAGAGGCTGGAGAGATGTTAGCATATGTCTTCCTCACATACCTGCTTGAGAAGGTCAGCTTTGGGTCATTTTAATGTTGTTTTATTCCCTAATGCTACCCATATATGATGAGCAAGGAAGGTTATAAAAGAGTTCTCTGAGGGCACTCTGATGCTTTGCCAGACAAAAATGTTTTTGCAAGACAATTAGGCATGCTGCCAGTCTCCTTTAAAGCATAAGGACAGCAGCTTTCTTGTAGGGGTGGGTGCTGTTTGATCAAAACAGCATTTTTCATCTTTTAGGTGATCAGAAGTTTTGGTTATTCAAACAATGATTCAGATTGAGAGAAGGATTTACAAGGGGAAAATCCTGTAACCAGTCCAGCTAAACAGGTGCTTTCTGTGTAAATTTATCTAATATTTTTCTACTCACATAACATAATTGCTTTTTTAAAAATCCTTTCTTTCACAGTTTTCAGATTCTAAACTATGAACAAGTACTGCATGTATGACAGCTTTGGATATAGATATTGGTATAGATAAATATATAGATAAAATTCATGGAGAAAATCTTTCAAATCTATGTGGTCACTAGGAATAGAAAATGACTTGATGGTACATCATCAATCAATAGATAAAAATAGAAATATATAGATGAAGGAGAAGGTTGTTAAGCAACAACAGTTCTTATTGGTTGTTCTTTCTTTCCAAAGATTATTCATGTGACAAGCACAATATCATCTCCATCTTTTATCCAATTTAAGTTTTCTTTCCCAAGTTTCATGTCCACAGTCCTACTATATACTATGCACTGCTATTATGGTGTTTTGGATGCTTAGTTCTGGGTTTCCTTGGGAAATTGCCTGAAGACAAATGATGGTAAAGGTACTAATGATTGAAGTGATGATTATTTCTGCTACTCTGATTCTACTATTTAATTAGATCAGGCCTCATTCATTCACTCACAATCTTAATATTATCAATACACTAGATAAAGAACTGACAAATGTATAATAGTTGAAAGAAACATAGAGACTGAAACAGTTATAATATATACTGTAGATTTGGCATTTCTTTGAATTTCATAGTGCACTGCTAAACTCAAATGAAATGCATAGAAACAAGCATTTTGAGAGAAACACACAGAATACTGTATATCTTTGAGAGAAAAGGATTTAATGTGAAATTTAGTCCCAATTTTTATACAGATTATTTTATAACATTGCAGAAAGAGAATGAGTTCCAGATGAAGGAATGTGACTTTGATAAGGAAATGAAGTATGGCTATTCTTGCTGCAGCCATCCAGAAAGACTGATACTCTGCATTCTCCTAATCCATAATAGTTCTGTACTCATATTGCCCCTCTGAATATTTTTAATAAAGTGTAAGTTCTTTATAATAACAGGTAAGTGAAAGAAATGTCTCTTTACTCTTTAAAGTCTGCTTAATTTTATATCAAGGGTTCCAATTTTATATCAAGGGTTCCAATTTTATTTCTATTCTTATAAGACAAGGGCTATATTTTTTAGAATGTGTGTGTATCTTTTAACTTGGAATATAAGATTCATATTATATTTAAAGATATACAACATTTAAAGTTTGTCACAGCATACATCACCTTGTAGATGAACATTCTGTAGCTCATTGTAAAGTACAGTTTATTTTTCCTAATGCTAATTCTGTCTGAAGCAACCATTTAGTGATTTGTTGTTCAGTCACTCAGTCATGCCTGACTCTTTGCAACCCCATGGACCGTAGCATGCCAGGACTTCCTGTCCTGTCCTGCCTCTTGGAATCCACCCAAAATCCATGCCCATAACATCTACAATGCTATCTAACCATGTCATCCTCTGCTATCTACTTCTCTTTAGCTTTCAATATTTCACAGCATCACAGTCTTCTATAACAAGTCCTCTCTTCTCATTAGATGGCCAAAGTATTTGAGATTCAGCTTCAGTATTTTTCCTTCCAATGAACAGTTAGGGTTGATTTCCTGTAGGATTGACTGGTTTGATCTCCTTGCAGTCCAAGGAACTCCCAAGAGTTTTCTCCAACACTATAATCAAATGGATCAATTCCTCAGCACTCAGCTTTCCTCCCAAGGAGCAAGTATTTTTTTTTTTAATTTCAGGGCTGCAGTTAATGCCTGCAGTGATCTTAGAGCCCAAAAATGTAAAATATGTCACTGCTTCCATTTCTTCCCTTTCTATTTGCCAGGAAGTGATGGGATCTGATGCTATGATCTTAGTTTTTTTAATGTTGAGTCTCAAGCCAGCTTTTACACTCTCCTCTTTCACCCTCATCAAGAGGCTCTTTAACTCCTCTTCACTTTCTGCCATTAGGGTGGTATCATCTACATATCTGAGGTTATTGATATTTCTCCCAACAATCTTAATTCCAGCTGGTGATTCATCCAGCCCAGCGTTTTCACAATGTACTCTGCATGTAAGTTCAATATACAGCCTTGTTGTACTCCTTTCCAAATTTTGAACCAATCCATTGTTCCATGTCTGGTTCTAACTACTGATTTTTGACAAACATACAAGTTTCTCAGGAGATAGATAAGGTGGTCTGATGCTTCCATCTCTTTAAGAATTTGCCAATGTTTGTTATGATCCACACAAGGCTTTAGCACAGCCAAAGTGGAGGTTTTTCTAGAACTCCCTTGCTTTCTCCATGATCCAGTGAATGTTGGCAATGTGATCTCGAGTTCCTCTGCCTCTTTGAAACCCAAATTGTATTTCTAGTAGTTCTTAGTTCATATTTTATTTAGAACATAACCTCGCTTGCATGTGAAATGAGTGTAATTGTATGGTAGTTTGAACATTCTTTGGCACTGCCCTTCTTTGAGATTGGAATGTAAACTGACCTTTTCCAATCCTGCGGCCATTGCTGAGTTTTGCAAATTTACTGGCATATTGAGTGTAGTACTTTCACAGCATCATCTTTTGGGATTTTAAATAGTTCAGCTATAATACTATCACCACCACTAGCTTTGCTGTTAGTAATGTTTTCTAAGATATCTCTGATTTTCTTGAAGTGATATCTAGTCTATAAATATTTCCCAGTCTATAGTTTTCCTCTATTTTTTGCATTGTTCATTTAAGAAGGCCTTCTTATCTCTCATTGCTATTCTCTGGAATCTGCAATCATTTGGGTATATATTTCCCTTTCTCTGTTGCCTTTTGCTTTCCTTCTTTTCTCAGCTATTTCTAAAGCCTTATCAGACAGCCACTTTGCTTTCTTGCATTTCTGCTTCTTTGGGATAGTTTTAGTAGCTACCTCTTGTACAATGTTGCACACCTCTGTCCATAGTTGTTCAGGCATTCTCTCCACTATAATCCCTTAAATCTATTCCTCATTTCCACTGTTTATTCATAAGGGATATTATTGAGATCATACCTAGATGGTTTAGTGGTTTTCCCTACTTTCTTTAATTTCAGCCTAAATTTTGCAATATGAAGCTCATAATCTGAGCCACAGTCAGCTCCAGGTCTTGACTATATAGAGCTTCTCCATCTTTGGCTGCAAAGAATATAATCAATCTGATTTCAGTATTGACCACTGAGTGTTGGAAAAGTGCATTTGTTATGAGCAGCATATTCTAGTCAAATTTACAACATTCTGTTAGCCTCTACCCTGCTTCATTTTGCAGTCCAAGGCCAAACTTGGCTGTTATTCTTGTTATCTTTTGACAGAGAAGCATTCCAATCTTCTTTGATGAAACAGACATCTCTTTTTGGTATGAGTACTAGAAGGTGTTCAGAATAACCTTGGGTTGGGGCATAGACTTGGATTAATATAAAGCTGAATCATTTGCCTTGGATTTGAACTAAGATCATTCTGTTGTTTTTGAGATTGTATCCCAGGATTATTTTTCTCACTCTTTTATTGACTATGAAGGCTATTTCATTTTTTTTCTAAGGGATTCTTGCCCACAGTAGTAGATATACTATACACTCATTCTCATCCATTTTAGTTCACTGTTTTCCATGATGTTGATGTTCAATCTTGCCATCTAATGTTTGACCACATCCAGCTTACCTTGATTCATAGATTTTACATTCCAGATTCCTATGCAATATTATTCTTTACGGCATTGAACTTTCCATTCATCTCTAGACACATCCACAGCTGAGCATCCTTTAGAATTTGGCCCAACTGCTTCACTTTATGGAGTTACTTTAACTGTCCTTTGCTCTTCCCCAATAGTATACTGGACACCTTTCAACCTGAGGGGCTCATCTTCTGATGCCATATCTTTTAGCCTTTTGTTACTGTCCATGGAGCAAGGACATTGGAGTGGATTACCATTTCCTTCTCCAATTTACTGATTACTAATCATTATTACTGGACTTGATATGTCCATCATAGGCTTCACCCACTTCTAAAATGTCCACCTCTAAAATTGACTCAAGCTACCATTCTGCATCACAGGTACTGTGTGTCAGAGCTTTGATGACTTATAATGTTGCATTCATAACTCACACACAGTATTTGTTTGTGAAAGTATTTTTGAATATGTTCTTTTTTAGTTCTACATTACAGAATATAATTTTGAAGAAAGATAGTTGAAGACAAAAATTTGCTCAGTTATGCTTTGCTTTTGGAGATGCAATATTGTTACATTTACATAGAAATTCAGGCTAAATAAGTTTCCCACTGAATACAATCCTAATTTCATATCTGGTAATTTGGTTTTCTTGGAAACAAAGTCTATAAATCATTCTGAGATCACTTAGAATTGTTTGGGGGTACAATCCCTAAAGAAAATACCAAAGGACTGTGAATGCTGAAAAAGCCAGTGAGATTTTGAGCTGCAAATGGTTGTTATGTATCCCTCTGCCTTGAAAATAATTGCTATCCCTATAAAGTAAGTCCTGTAATACCAGAAAAGGTCCTTTCTTCTTGAATATTTCCTACTCCCTTGCTAGAATTTCAGAGGTAGCTAGCTGATATTGAAGCTTCACTCTTCTTCCAGTGAAGGTTTAAAATGTTAAACTAGCCATTCAACACTCTTTAAGGAAATGCCATGTGATTGATATTTTGCAGGACCATGTTCATGCACAAGAATGACAGTCTGTCAAGGTTCTTGCAGAACTTATAACGTTGTGTGGGCCTGAAAGTTAGGGACAGAAAAAGTAGAGGAAAGTCCCTGAAAATATGGAAGACAACAAATATGTGGAATTAAGATGAATATATGCAGAGAATCTTCTTTCTGAAGAACAAAGAAATCAAGTACTATAAATACAACTTCTTCAGAAGAATTGAATACTAGAGTTGATATGCATTCCTGTTGATTTAAGTTAACATCTGGTGACACTTCCAGATATATTAAAAAAATAAAGCATTTTTATATGTATGTTACTACTGTAGTTATTCTAAATGAAGTTCTAAATGTTATTATTCAGGAATGAAGGGTAATTAGTTTTATAGTTATTGATAAAAGCTGAATATCAGCTTTTGAATGTTTTAAGATTAGGAAAGTGAATTTCTTCCCACTACACCTGAATGTGTGTACATTATTGAAAATTAGATCAGCATTTAAGATAAAAGTATTATTGATATAAAGCTGCAATCTTAAAAAAATTGCAATGCAGGTGGATCTTTCTTCAGTAGATAGGGCACATAGATGGATCAAACTCCTTTATCTCCTAGTACACATTTAAGCTTGCCTTGAAATCCACTGGCAAATTGTTGGACTTAGTTCCATTTTTCAGAAAATTGATATAATATCTGCAAACCGGCTAATGCTGTATATGAGCATAGATTTCATGAATAAGTACTCTAATAATCAAATGTGATAGACTATCATTCTTTAATTCCAAGTGAAATTTTAATAACATATTGATACTTGGCCTCATTAAAATTATATGTAAATGTTATAACAAAATTGGCTGTTCATATTGGTACATTGCCTTTCATAACATATGTGTTCTAATAATACAAGAGCTTTATGCTTAAATGTTAAAGGATAAACAGCTCAGTGATCTCTCTTTCTCTCTTTCTGTTGAGTTTATTACATATTTTAGTTGTAATTCAGGGTAAGGTACCCAAGAAAATGAAGGAAAAAGATTCTAGATGCTTTTAAAGCTTATGGCAAGTATCAAGCAAGAAAAAAATGGACAACAAGAGCAACATATCACTGCTATACTGTCTAAATTAATTTTAATCAATGTGCTAAATAGAGACTACAAATATGTTGCTGAAAGCATATGCTTTGTATATCCTAAAGATGCCAAGATACTCTTTAATTTTAACTTTGTCCCAGAGGTTTGCAAACCATTTATTTAGGATATCCATATATGTCTCTCTATATTTTGTTCAATCATTTAATTAAGAAAGCAAAATTGGCATTTTGTTTACCAGGGAATATAGAATCTAAATCAAGCAATCTTTCAATATATTTACTATTAAAGTAAGTTTACTGACTATATGTTCATAGTGTAATATTAAAGATAATGTCCAAAATGTACCCCAACACATAAAAAACCTGAATTGAGAAGCACTTATTAATTTCTCAAGTCCTACTGTCTATATTATTGATATGTTAACATATTGAATAATTCATGGCCATTGGCTTTTATTCCTTTATAATTTTTTTTTTCTGTATGTTGGACTGTTCTCTGGATTGATAGACTTTACATTTTTCATCAGAGACTTTATTCAGGGAAGCCTACTAGAAAGCAGGGGAAAGATGCAGGAGGCTGCAATATTCAGGAAGTGAAAATATATTGTCTGCCACAGAAAGAAAGCCAGCATGTGATCAGTTTTGTTTTTCATAACTTAAATAAAAATTGATGAAGGAGATATTGGAAACAATTTCTAAAGACAGAATGCAGAGTTCAGGTTTTGACTTACCAAATCAAATTGTTTCCATGTCTGTTTTCTAGCTTTCCTGAATCTATTTTTTTTCCTATGCTTCTACCTGGGTCTTAACCTCATTTCAGTCACACCAAAGTGTGCTATGTATTCAGACCTGTCAGTCATGAGGTAGGCACCATTGAGAACCATTACCTCAACAGGTATCCAATCAAAACCAATATCTTACAGGAACTGCTTAATTTGATATTATCTGACTATTGAATGGGGATCCATTAGAACCTATTATATCTGAGAGAAAATTTTGCTGTGAACAATAGGAGGAACAGTGTGTTTGAATATATCCCAGGGGTCTCTTAAATCAGAGTTAAAGTAACTCTGATAGTTTTGGATGATTTCTTTGCCATTGCCCTTTTATTTCACCTTTTGAGAGGAAGTTTATATATTTAAGTTGGAGCGTTTTTTTTTTAATATATTTCAATTTTATCATGAGAGCTGTGTGAAACATTTGGAGAAGCACTTTATAGAACAAGCAAAGCTATCCCTCCTTATTTTTCTGTCCACAGCAAGACTGGGAAATGGCATCAAAGTGATCACACAAAGCTTTTGAGATACACAACTGCCTTAATGATCTGAGCATGTAGTCAAAAGGAGGTCTCCCCTGAATGTTTCTTACAGTCCAAGTAATTCCTCTTGTCCCAAAGATCTAAGTGGGTAAAGAACTATAAACACTCTGGGGTAAAGTTAAAGCTGTTATGCCATCTCTCCTATTGCATTCTTTCATTGTTGTGGATCAAATCAGAGAATTGTTGTTTTAAGTTTCTTGGTAATTTCTTTCTATAGGTGTCCATAAGAAACCTATGTGCATCACAGCACAAATAGTATATTTATTTATTTATTTATTAAATTTATATGCCGCCAAATTAAAAAAAATGACTCTCAGTAGCTTACAATAAAACAAATAAAAACAATTTAAAACAATTTAAAAACCTTTAAAACTAACCAACTGGACTGAGAAGGGAGTTGAAAAATATACATTGGGAGAGGTGAATATTAAACCACAAACCACCTCCAAGATTATGTGTCCCCATCGGAGCCCCATGACAGCTGACAGAGCCTGATCTTGAGGTTCTTCTGGAAGGTCATAAGAGTGAGTGTAGACCTCAACTTTAGGGGCAAGATGTTCCACAGGGGAGGAAGATGGGATCCAGAGGAGGTCTCTTCCTCTGGATCTGATGGGGCAGGACATTCCTCAGATTGCTGGTCCCATGACATTTAAAGGTCAGAATGCACCTCAAATTGTACCCAGAAGCAGACTGACAAACAATGCAGCTCGTGGAATAAAGGTGTTACATGGGTCATTCCATTGGCCCCTACAATCATCCACACAGAAGCATTCTGCACCAGCTGCAGTCTCTAGATGTTCTTCAAGGATAACCCCATGTAGATCACATTGCAGTAACCCAATGAAGAGGTGATGAGGGCATGAGTGACTGAGTGAAGGGAGCTCTGGTTTATGTAGGTGCATAACTGGCACTACACACAGTCATACAAAGGCCCTCCCAGCCACGACTGACAGCTGCTCTTCAAGCAGGAGTCATGAGTCCAGGTGAACCCCCAGATTGTACACTGGTTCTGTCTGGGGTAGTGCCATCCCCTCCAGAGTTAAAGTTGTTAAAGTCCCAGAGCAGGGTACCCCAGACACCCTTGCCAGGGTTTAACTGAAGGCTGTTGTCCCCCATCCAGACCCATCCAGCCTTCAGAACCCAAGTCATGGCCAAGACAGCTTCACTTGGATCACAAGGGTGATGAAAACCTGAGTATCATCAGTGTACTGATGGTACCTCATCCCATGATGACAGATGATTCCACCCAGTGGTTTCATGTAAATGTTAAAAAGGAGAGGAGACAGTACCAAGCCTTGCAACACATCACAAAGTAGTGGTCATGGACTCAACTTCTCTCTCCCTATTAACACTGCTTAGGACCAGTCTTGGAGAAAGGAGCCAAACCAGCACAAAATTGCACCGCCCAGCCCCAGCCCCCACATCTGACCCAGAAGGATACCATGGTTGATGGTATTGAAAGCCATTTAGAGGTCAAGAAGAGCTAGGATGGATGCACTTCTACCATCTTGGTATTGCCAGAGATCATACACAAGAGTGACCAATGCTGTGTCCATCCCATAACTGGGTATGAACCCAGGCTGAAAAGGGTCCAGAAAATCTATTTCCTCCAAGAACCTCTGAAATTGCCATGCAACCACTTTCTCAACCACCTTCCCTAAGAAGGGCAATAAGAGACTGGATGAGAATTGTCCAGACAGGTAGAGTCCAATGAAGGTTTTTTTTTTTAACAGGGGATGAGCCAGGGCATCCTTAAAAGGACCTGGAAATGTCCCCTCTTGCAGTGAGGTATTAATCACTACATGGACCCACCTGTTAGTCGCCATCCTGGCAGCTTTCATCAACCAGGAGGGACAAGGATCTAAGTGACAAGTGATCAAATTAACAGCATCAAGGACTCAGTCAACTTCATCAGGAGCAACAGGATCAAATTATTCCTAGGTAACTGGGCAAAACTTCTTCCTAGGCATCTCAAGTGGATCTGCTTCATGCATGGCTTCCAACTGGGACTGAATCTGAGCAACTTTGTCTGCCAAGTATTCAGCAAATTCTTCTGCATGGCTCTAGAGAAGTTCCCCTGAGTCTCCCCCACCAAAAAGGGATTGGGTGATCTTAAACAGTTCTGAAGGATAACCCTAACCCTATTACAATGCAATAAGGCCAGAGAAATAATTATATTTTGCTTCCCTTATCACCACAAGGTAGGCCTTAACAGTGGCTCTAACTGGTGATAGAATTATGACGAATAATAGTATAATTACTGTTTCACATAGTTCTCATGATTAAATCAAAATATCCAAAAAACCCATTCTAAATTAAATACATGAAATTCATCCCAAAAGGGGAAATAAAAGGGAAATGATATTTAATGTATGTCATTTTTTTCATTATGTCATTCCCCTCAACCAATCCTCCTATGGGCAGAACAGAGTTTTTTTATGTTCCAGTCATAAAAAATATTGTTCTACCCTTCCTCCTAATGAGCTTCTGCTCTCAGGATGGGCTCCTTACATCATTATGTGTGGGAGAAGATGATACCTACAAGCTGCCATTTCCCCAGCAAAGACATAAACCTAGCTTCTATATTGTCCAAAATCTGAAATTCAAACAAAAGATTTAAAGGCTTGGCTCTGGGAAATAAATACAAACGTCCATTCATGGATGAATTTGTGCCACCGAGTTAAGTACTAGATTGCCTTGTTTTGGAGGAAAACTTGAATTGATCCCCTAGGGGAAAAAGGAACAAATACCCATGAAAAAACTAATTGGGGTAGCTGGAAGTGAGTTCACTTGAAATAAGACACTATTTTCTCCAAGGATTTTATATTTATATTAATGTGGGTTTCTCACTAGGGTTTTGACTTCACTATTAGGAATATATGTAATCAGGGTTCCAATGCTTTGTATATTCACTTATATATTCATTTTCCCTAAAGGGCAAGTCCTATTAATTCTGTTAGGGAAGGAAACACATGTAGATCATGATTTACCAAAGTACACCAGGTGCTTTAAATTGCCATCATTCCTTTACTTCTTGCTGCCTAATCTAACCTTCCTTGTCAATGAAACATAGTTGACAGGGCATTCGGGTGATACTGATAACTGGGGTGATACTATATACAGTGGGGCAAAAATGTATTTAGTCAGCCACCAATTGTGCAAGTTCTCCCACATAAAAAGATGAGAGAGGCCTGGAATTGTCATCATAGGTGTACCTCAACTATGAGAGACAAAATGTGAAAACAAATCCAGACAATCACATTGTCTGATTCG